>JAGDQP010005632.1:0-41828 GCA_022664845.1 Lepisma saccharinum
TGCAGAAGAACTACAAACCAGAATGGAAGAACTGAGTAACGAGAGTTCGAAAATAGGCCTTAAAATGAACTTAAGTAAAACAAAAGTAATGTACAACCAACATGCTGCAAAGAAGGAAGTGAAGATTAACGGAGAGACAATAGGCATAGTTGATGAGTATGTTTACCTAGGCCAGCTTAAAACATCGAATGCAAAGTTGACTGATGAAATAAATAGAAGATGTAAAATGGCGTGGAGTTCTTTTGGAAGACTACACTTTATTTTCAAAAGCAAACTTCCAATGTGTCTGAAGCGTAAAGTTTATAATCAATGTGTCTTACCTGTAATGATGTACGGCTGCGAAACTTGGACATTGAATGCGCAAACGACTCAAAGATTGAGAGTCACACAAAGAGCAATGGAGAGGTGCATGCTAGGAATAACCAGGAGGGACAGGAAGAGAAATGAATGGATTCGCGCACAAACAAAGGTAGAGGATGTAATCAAGACTGCGAAGAAGATGAAGTGGAGATGGGCCGGTCACATAGCTAGACGAACAGATGGAAGGTGGACGACAAATGTACTACAGTGGATTCCTAGAGAAAAGAAACGACCGAGACGACGTCCAAATGTAAGATGGGTAGATGAAATCAAGCGTTTTTCAGGAGCTACATGGATGAGGATATCAGCAGACCGAGATATGTGGAAAGAAAAGGGGGAGGCCTTCATCCAGCAGTGGATAGAAAACGGCTGAATATGATGATGATGATATATATATATTAGTAGATTAAATGACTCAGCATCGTGAGGACAATTGGGGAGCTGCTGTGAATAAAAGACAGTGGCGATCACAGTGAGAGCTTCGGCTCTGCTCTCCCAACCCGTCTGGTCAGCGTGGGAGCAGAGAACAACTCCTCCCTTCGGGGAGAGGCCTCATCCAGTAGTGGATTGAGTACGGCTGTGATGTGTGTACTTTCTCAGATAATGTGTATTTAATCAGAAGGAAACTCATATCTTTCCATAACTGAAGATATTGGAACTGGTTACTCACACTATTATAGTTCTTAGATGACCATACAGTGTTGAATAAACGTTTGCAATCTCCACTGCCTCAAATGGATGGATGCTTCTAAGCATCTGTGTTTGGTTGCACAACATATTGAAAGTAGAAAGTGTTGCTATGAAATGTCTTAAAACACAAAAATATAGCGAAATGTTCAAAATCGTTATTTTATAAATTTAATTTTAAAAAATAAATAGCAAAATCCTGAAACAATGAGATATTTTATAAAGCTTTTTAAAAACAAATTTTAACAACTAAAGGCCACTTTAGACGGTACAATTTATCGTACGATCTCTCGTATGAAAGAATGTATACAATCCATAGTACGAGATTTTTCGTACGATAAATCATAAAATATTGTATAGTGTTTTACACGGTACAATTTTGGATACGAGGGGATAATGATGAAACTGCTGGAGTTTATAGTTGTGACACCTCAGGCTTTTAGGGAAATTATACCACAGATATTTGTGAAAGTATAGCCCATTTAAAAAGTAGAAAATAATTGAAATATTGATAACAATTAATCTTGACGCAACAGAAATTCAGTTAATTGTAATGTCAAATTCTTCTACCAAGAGAATCTAACTTCTACTAGGTTTCAGTGGTAACAAAATTGTCGTAGTTTTACTTCTGTACTTCGATAAAGATATTTCAATGCGGACACAAAAAACGTTGAAAATTTTGCTGTCTTCGGTGATAAGTTCGGAGTCATGTGAGTTTTGTTTTTACAATATTCCTGAGTTAACAAGATATGTGACATTACACAGCACTTCAAAAGTATATAAATCGCGATATATTAACTCCTATTTATACATATGGGGGCAATTAGTAACACTGCGGTTTAACTACTTCTATCACAGAAACACTGGAAACACCTCAAAAGGCTACGTTTTACGTTCCTATAAGCATGAAATACTTGCAAAATAAAAAATGAGGAGTAATGTAGATTTTATATGATTTATAGCCTCATTTCACACAAGGTATATAGGTGTGAATAGGGTGGGTCAGCTGTCTTAACCCTTGAATAAAAACTAGTTTTTACGATTAATTACCTAGCTCATGCATTGACTTGCACAGCTCTGGGTTGACGTTGACACTCTACTTACATTATGTCTACTTCTGTAATTACTGTTCAATGTATTTCATTATTTCGGATGCACAGAGCGTATATGTTTATCAAAATAATTGAGAAGGAATATCATTGCAAAGATACCGGTATCCTCAACATTACTTCCCTTCATACTTATCATGATTGCAGCAAATTCGGTACTCTATGCACAAGAGAAACAATGAAAATCACCTGAACTGCATTGCACAATATATATATGAAAAGCAGTAGCTAGTCATATAGATTAGATCACATCAGAACTTTGTCTTTATATTTTTAAACATACGTATTTCTCACGTATTTAGTACCTTTTATGGTTATAAGAATCCAAAACGTAGCATTTTGAGGTATTGCCAGTCCTCTATAGCAGAAGTAGCTGTACTACAGTATCACCGACCTCTTTACACTTCCCTTGAAAACATTGATTTATATCTTTATACCTGTAATAGTATGCCATTATGTATGTTAATTTCTGCATCAAGTAATAACATTAATATGTTCTCTTTGTGTCGTAATCCATTACCAAACAGCCGAATAGGAAAGGACGCTATATTGCCAGTAGGGGCGCTGTCATAGATTGTACGAAAAATCCGCTGAATCTATTTAGAGAACACATCGGAGATAGCATGAAAAATCGTACGATCTGCGCTTTACACGATCAAAGAATGTAACTGATGGGATTGCACACGAGGGATCGTACGAGAAATTGGATCGTCTAAAGTGGCCTTTACTGACCTTCAATACGAACTGTATAGACATGGATTCTGAGCAACAGCTTTTTATTTGAATTTGTTGTAGGTAACTCGAACATTACAATAGGAGAGGGCTGCAAAGATGTTTTTCCATTAAACATGAAATAAAATGCTTTCAAATTTAGGTAAAAAATATTGAAATAAAATAATATTGGTCAACAGTACTTTTTTTAAAGGAATATAAATATAAAACGCAAAATTCCTAAATTTGATTGAAAATTACCAAATCTTTAATTATTTCATTTTCTCTGAGTAATATTGAATATTTCAAAACTGATATTTTTAGTAGAGTGAATGTTTTCCTTTTGCCAAAAAAAATGAAGAGTGTAGGGAAAGGAGGAAGGGTATCAAAGAAAGATGATTTCTGGTAAAATGCATTTCAATGGCTAACTCTTACATTTACTCCCATGTATTTGATATTCTAAAAAGCATTTCATATTCTAAAAAAGCATTATAACTTGAGTATTATTTACGTTTGTTTGGATTGGAAGTTTCCTAGCGATTAGCTGTCATTATTTAGAACTTGAGAAAAGGGCAAACTTATATATTTTGAAATAATGGACATCACCTCTTCTTCTCCTGTACTCCTCAAGTCTTATACATCTTACCTAATTTAACCACTACTTGTAAGCCAAAAGAAAACTTGTCTGTCCGGCAAAATAAGCTAAAATAAAAATCCATGGACTGAATCTAAATAGAGTAGGATTACAGACGTTGTAAAGAAGACGCAACATACAACAATTCCACGCATTCGTTTGGTTTATGGTCACTTATATGATGATGGGGAATTTACCTATTTTTTAACATAAGATTATTCCAGCTATTGCCTTATTCAGTTTCAAATCCACAACCTGCTTTTCTGTCCCCCTTACTACAAACAGGCGAATATTAGTTTGATACCGTTACCATTTCTCTCGAACGTATTCACGCTTAGAGGAGTAATCTTTAAAATAAAGGTCGCAAATGCCAATTCAGTCCATAGAAGTACTATACGGTAAATAAATACATCTTCCCTTTTTTCACTAACATTATTTTCATCGATCTAGTCTCAATGCTGGATTTCATAGGCTTAGTTTCATTTTCGTTTCTCTGATGGATAATTCTGCCTACATCAACAGTAATTCTATCCAATGTTCGTTATTCACGACAACACTCTTACTAAAAACAAAGCATTTTTTGTTCCAATAACAAAGAAGTTAGTAAGGACATTATTAATCTTTGTGTTAATCTCAATTGTGTTGGAAATGTGTTATAAACTTAAAGGACGATCTGAAGAGGAAATTTTATTGCATGGAGGCTAACAGTATGAACAGTAATATGCATGATGTAAAATCTTTTTTAATTGTTTTTGGTCCCTTTGTGTAGTTGTCCACATGTGTGTTTGTCCACTTAATGAAAGACCATACGCTCAAGTAACAAAGTGGAATTGAAGTCATTCTTTCGTATATAGAAAGACGAAAAACGGACATATGGTTTTCTCGATAATAGGTGCCTCTCATTTCGATATTTGTTTTCGATTTCGTTTTCGGGAAAAACTGTTTTAGTTCGTTGTAACAATTGTAAATTGTACTTATTTTACATTTATGATTAAGACTGACAACTATGGCCTAAACCATCACGTATCTGAGGGTAAAGAGTTTTCAAATGAGTCGGATTGAAAACACTCTGTTCACGGATCCGGTTGAGTCGAACGTTTTCAGTCACGGGTTAGGTCAGTCAGTTCCGTCGGGACAAGCCAAGCCTACTTACTGTTACTAACAAGTCGGATCGGGTAGAACCTCAAACTGATAAGACCAGTCTCGTTAAAAGCACTGGAAATCGAAACCGGAGTCCCTTGATTAAAAGTTGTCGAGCGAACCCATATATCCACCTGAATCAGTTACCGCAATACACATTTTGTAAATTTACATATTTGAAATACATACATTTATATATGTGAAAATAAATTATTTTCTAATTTTCAAATATAGGAATATGTTTTTTTCTATTTCAAATCGTTTTTATATGATTCCTCTAACCAAAATAATCCAAACAAAAAAAGTAACATTAGTTATTTGCTTAGCTACCGAAACAAAAAACATGGTACAACTATGCACAGAAGTTTTGACGCATATATATAGTTGACTTTTCGTGTTTCAAGAATAACTATAGTGAAATATCGTATATATTAGTTAACTTACAGATATATACACAATCACGTGATGCACCTTTGCGGAAAATATTGTTCCGATTTGTACCTAAAAGGTGGTGAGATGAAAAAAGAAATGTCATTTTCCTTCGGTGAAATATAATCTAAGTCCAAAAATCTCACCAACTTGTATTGTACACTTGCCTCGTTTCATCCCGGAGAGGGACATTTTTGTAACTCAACTGGAATCATTCATCATTATTTTAATATTCATTACTAAATTCCACACCCGGGAGGAACATCTCTGTGAATTTAGGAATTTATATTGTCTAAATATATGCGTGAAAACTTTTGATCTTAACTGTACAAAACATGTCCTGCTCTGAGATCAGATTGTCTCATTAAAGGAACAGGACAAATTTTATATTCTTTATAACACAACCTGTTGCTTTTACAGCACACTGACTCTGGCACGGAATGATATTGCTTCGTTAAATGTAGGTAGGCCTACACCGTTTATAAAAAAACACCAGTGTGTTCAAGAAATGTGAAGTCACTTTCATAAGAGTTAATAGAGAAATGTCTCAACATACATTGAGTTACTGAAGTTGTCCCAATCACACGTAGGCACAGATTGACAAGTAACAGCTGGGGAATTTCCAGCTTCGTTTAGTGGTTACAGAATGGAAAAGTTGAATGACTAGCGTTCAAATCCAGGCAAGGTGATAACATTTTATTAAAATAAAAATAACTTAAAGTATTGGAGATTCCGGAATATTTCTGAAGTAGAGGTTGGTCGAAATGAGCATGCATTAAGCAACCTCCCGTGTTAATAAAGATGACATATACTATCCCCAGGATCCAATCGCCCAATTATTTCCAATCCCTTTGATAAATAAAACTTTCGATGAAATTATGTAATTCTTACTCCCGCTTGTTAAGCAACCAAGCATTTTGGTGAAAATTGTTTGGTGAATTGAATATAATTGAGATATCGATTTGGCGCAAACATTGTTTTCTGGTGGAAAACTGCCCAATTCATGCTCATTCCGACCCATCTTTACTGAGAGAATTTCTGGGAATCTCCTACTTTCTGCGGGGAATCCGTTGCGCGCCTATTGCGGAATTTCTGGATATGCATTTTTGGATAGTACAGATTTAAAGTCTTTGACGGTATCGTGCCAGCTCTACTTTTTTGGTGTTAGAAATATGAAGCTCTGAAATCCATTTTCCTACGCTTTTGGCACCCTGCAGTTCCGAAACTATGCACATTTCTAAAACTTGTCAGAGAAAATTTCTTCTTGCCTTTCTGTGAATAATCACCTCCAGAAGTTTGTTGGTGTAATTTTAAAACACGCTGTATAAGCAGTTTGAAAATAGTACTTTCAAGGCTTTCAAAAATAGTACTTTCTATGTTGAGACGCTAGTGCTTTTCAGTTGCAGAGAACATTCTTGTTAATCCTTTACTATGCAGTTACGTATCATCAATTACAATTCTAACAGCGATTGATAATGTCTTGTTTGCAACTACAAAAGAAAAATAATAACTTCTCTTCGTCAACTGGGAGTTTCTCTTTCAGAAACTGAGGAAGTTGTTTTAATCTATCTATCAATGGAAGCAGCTTGAGGAGTTTTTTGTAATACTAAAATAAAAACATTAGTATTTACTATTAATATATTTTGTCAGGTTATAATTATTTTCTTGCCTTTTGCGTGCTGTTGAACATTAATATAGCAACAATAATAGTTTCCGATGTTAAAAACAGATTAGTGTGGCGTGACGTGCTTCATATTGACAGTTCTCATATCAATAGCATATATCAAGAGACGACGCAGAATGCCTTTTCATAAAAAGAAGTATTTGCTTCTGATGTTCAAACATGTATACTTGCAATTTTTTATAAATTATCTTGGGATATGATATATTTATCTTTGAGCCACTAATCGAATGTTTCGTTTGAATTCAGTTCAGATTATCACCATAATTCTTAGTACACTTTGTGATAGCTCTAGTTATTCAAACGCAAATTAAAAGGTAAGATAAACGCCAAGTGATAAGAGTTTGTGGGCCATTTAGAGCTGCCATCATCAATTGTTAGCGAGTGCTTGCCACTATCGATTAATAGTGAATTAAGACCAAATTTCAGTGCAGAGGGTGATTGAACAACATGGTTACAGAAATGGAAAAGAAATACGATCTATTGTATTCGTTGTCACCTTGCCTTCATATATCCCGAGTGTTGGGTCTCCTGCCATATTCTACTGTTACTGAAGGCGAAACCCGAAGAATAGCTAAGTCGAAGTTGTGGTTAACATTTTCCATACTTTTGTTTATCATTGTTGTAGTATTCAGCCAAGTAATTGCAATTGCAATCTGTTATTTAATATCTAACGCAAGAAATGAAAATGCAATACAGTTAACTCAGGCAGTTAACCTTGTTAATCTTATTCTGGTTCTCATGACTGGAACTTTACAGTTTCTGTGCTCAATGAAACAGACATCTAAATATATTCTTACATGCGACATAATTATCAAATTCGATTTGAAATGGAGAACAGACGAAGGCATCAATTCAGCGGTTTTTAAAAGAGGGTTGCTATTGTTAATCTCCTTAATATTGCTGGTTTCATTTGCAAATGGCCTGGCAATAGCATGTTTCCTGAATGAAGGAACCTTGTTATTAATCATAATTTGCGTAATGCCATACTATGAAAAGATTATTGCCATAAATTACGCCACTTTTTGTTATGTAATCCAACACAGGTTCGCAGATATGGAGGCACAACTTTCGAAGTATTTAGGAGATGATGACGAAGTTTTGACAACATGGCGATTTTTAATAGTTGGTGGAAATAATGCAAAGAGTAATGAGGATTTGCAACGATGGAGTTTTGTTAACAGATTGGAAGAAGTCAGAAAATGCTACGACATTCTAGCAGATGCAGTTGATAGCCTCAATTCCACATTTGGGCCTTGTTTGTTTATTTCGGTGGCGCACATACTTTGGGAAATTGTATCTATTATGTTTTGCACGATGGTTTCTGTAACGCCACTCCAAGGACTAGACATTGCGTCTAGGCTCTTACTCGTCCTAGTGGAGGTAGTCACTCTCTTTGTTTTAACTGTGCCCTGTGTCTCTATTACTGACAAGGTAAGTGCCTATTTTATTGAATAGTAAAAAGTAACTTACTTCTACATTTGTTGCACATTTCTTTAAGTTTTAAGATTTATCATGAGTGCAGTTACAGACTTGGAAAAGTCAAGAATTATGGAATGTGACTAAATTTAACAATATTTGATAAATACAGAGTGCAACAAGGTTATTAGCGTAACGCATGTAACTTAAGGATACTAAATAGTATCAGTAGATGGGAGCACTACTTCTGTATGTCTCTAAAGCATTTTCATCGTTGTACGAAATTTCAAATTGATCCTCCTATAAATTCAAACATAGAGAGAAAGTTTTTAACCATTTCAACAGTTCAGTCCGTGACGATTTTTTATTTTATTGTTTGTTCGTTGTTGTAATCGGTTCATTGTTATGAATATCCAAACCTATAACAGTGAAGCTTCTTCAAGGCCGCGTTTGTCCGCTACAGGGCGTTAAAGTTTAGTGCAAGTAGAAGACAGCCCGGGTAGCCGCTGCAACGGCTCGCGCAGTGTCGGTTCGAACACGCATTTGCTACTCAAAATGTATACATGGATATACCTGACAGTGTTGATAAAGACTGCAAAACCACAATACCGTATAACAAATAATTTGACGGATATAATCGGTCAGTACTTGTCTTCAGAACATATAATCCTACACGACGTTTCTCTAATAATTTATCTGTGCAGGAACACTGTTGAATGCTGGATAATTGATTTGTATGTCATAGCTTGGCACTTGGGAGTACACTGTTCAACGTTGGTTCAACTTAAGTAAAATCTTTCAAATTCAGAAGAGTGATAGATTTCGTGTAATAATGGTGTTGTGTTTTCAGAAAATAATGATTTTAGTATTGATCTCACATCTGACCTTCGTGCAGTCAACATTCTAAATATTTTTTTATTGTCTTTATTATTACTCGTCACTCATGAACTCTCTTTAGCACTTTATTATTAGGTATCTTTTGTATGCATTAGTTTTCCATTCTTCTCCATGTCCACATTTCAAACGCTTCCATTTTTCTTTCTTCACTATTTCGTAGAGTCTACGTTTCTTCTCCATACAACAAAATACTTATTACAAAAGATTTAATCAATCTCTTCCTCAAATTCACCGATCCACAGAAGAGGTGCTTCTTCGCTGTTGCTTTTATCTCTTTCTCCCATTTCATATAAAACTTCCTGTTTTACTTTTTCTCTTCCAATTCTTATGTTTGCTAATGGTTCCATTTCGGTTCAGGTATAACCAATTACCATCCCTATCGTTTTATTTACGATTATTTTTACTCAGTGTTCTTCACAGCTTTTCTGCGAGAAGAACCATATCATACGCAAATTTAATGCGTTTGATAATTCTTCCCTCGACCGCAACTTCTCCTTCGCTTTCAAAGAATTTCTTTACAACTTATTCTAGATATATATTAAATAAAACCGGACCGATTGCTGTCGATTCTTATAAGTCGAAGTTTTATCCTTACCAGTGGTTTAGATACAAGTTCTTTCTAAGCTTTCGATCTTTTAATTCCTCACCTTTCTTCTTCAATGGTTGTGTTAGGATTTTCCAATTGAATCGATCGAATGCCTTTTCAACATCAACAAATGCTACATATACGTCCTCATGTTCATCTATATATATATTTCCTATTATTAAAAAAACTAGCGTCACTTGTCCCTTTCCCTCTTTGAAATTCAAACTGTTTCATGTCAATTTCTACAGTTAATTTCTGTTATATTCTGTTTAATATTCGTAGAAGAATCTTTGCTGAATGCGTTGATAGATTCATGGTTATGTAATCTCATCTTCTTCTATTCTTCTTTTCCAGTGGAATCATTACTGGAAGATGTAAAGCCGTATCTTACGATAATCACTACTGTAATCATTCCCTCTAAGACTACTTAGATGTAATTAGTTCCATACTGCTTGATGATGAGTAGTGATATGAGCGGTACCAGGTGGTTAATAGCCACCCGTCAAGGGGAACCAATGGCTGTTCACCAGTATCTTCCATGGGATGGTAGTGTCCGAAGAACGAGACTTAAAACTTCAATAGGTTCCGAAGCAATTATAAGTTTAATGTGTTCATACTGGGAATACAGTCAGTTTACCTCTTACTACAACGTACCCAGGATAAGCATTCATCCACTACGAGCACATTATCTACTTGAAGGCAATGTGAATGTACTAATTTACTTAGGAAGTTATAATAAATATTTCTTTAATAATTTTATATTATTTTATTGCAGTGCACTGAGATTGGAGTTTCAGCACACAAACTTCTAGATAGGGAACTAAGTGCATCTGCTAAGGAGGAGGTAAGTTTGTTTCCAAAGGACGAAGCTACCTATTTGTCTCACCCAGGCTTAAAATAGGAGATTAATCAATTAGTGTGCTCTGAAAACCAAGTCTAACTTTAGTCATTATTTGTCAGGTAATCACATTTAATGTTTTGTTTGAAAAAAATTAGTTCTTCGGTAGGTTTTCTATTAACTTATAAATTTATTACCTCAATTGTTTGAAACATCGTAACTATACAGACATGAGATGCGACTTCTCACAGTGTACATATTTTTCTTGTTAGTAGAGTATGGGGTACTAATTTAATTTAATTTGTTTGATTTCGTTTATTAAACAATCAACTACATTTCATGTACATTTGTAGTAATCTTATGGAACTTATAAAATATACACGTTTCAAGAACTGCACACACATAAGATAAAATAGATTGTACATTCACCATATCTATTTCAATAGAAATAATATAGACAGACTGTTTTAGAATTACACCGACAAACTTCGGGAGGTGATTACTGACATCAAAACAAGACGAAAATTCCTTTGACAAATTTTCCAAATGTACATAGTTTCGGAGCTATATATATACGTACATTCGGGAACAAACATAGTGAAGTCAAAAGTGCGGTCGTATGAAACCATTCAGAATCTAACAATAAGGAAAGAAACCACATGACATATAGCTGCTTGAGTTGAAGGAGTTTAATTCGTGAAAGTCATTGATAAGATGCATAACAGATTATGCACTGCAACTATAAATCGATTACCACGGCTTGAATCTCTTGTTCCCACCTCTAAAGCTACGTTTCGCTATCAACATATCGATACAGTTTTTGCACTGTAGACAACGGCATGTATGCACCATTCTTTAAGTCATGTCAAAATTCGACAATGTTCGTCTTCGAATAAAATTCTTCTCTACTCCTTTGGCTGTTTTGCTGGTGGTAGGTAAACACCATCGTTGCATTCGTCGCTGTCTTCGAGGTCACCTTCCACACATAGGGCGACAAACTCTGCTCCAGAGGTTCCAGTGACTCATCTACTTGGTATGAAACCCATCCACAATATCACTGCAGATATATTCAAATAGAATTTGAACAATCCAGCTTGTCAGTTTCTGTTCTTCAAATGTTATCCTGCCACGCGTACTCATTTGTACACCAAACACTTCTAGTTGGTCTCTAATACATACTAACACATGATAGAGATTCATTGGTGACATGTTCACGTTATATTTGACCGTTTGGAATATACAGCAGATGACGCATAGACAGTCCGCTTTACCTGTGCATCACATTCTCATTGCCTCATTTTTTCTCTGGCTCACAATTCGTAGCAGACCCTTTAATAGCAGCTGGAATATACATATATGTTAATTCACTAGTGTCTCCTATATGTGTACCAAGTTTCACGTAAATCGGGCTCTGACACTTCGTGAAGTCTCCGTAATAATGCAGTTTAAACATCTGAAAATATTTTTTCTCCAGAAAAAATGAAATATTAGATAATCAAATTTGTGCACAAACACCTCGATATATACACACGGTGACAAACTCTCACACGCATTCATATACATTAAAATAATTTTAAATATTTTAAATTACATCGAAAAATTTATACTTTTACACAATAATTATAGATGTTATCTAGTAGTTCAGTACAGATATACGGAACACTTACCTACACTAACATCCACATCCACGCGCGCATAAGGACATTAAAATCTGAAATTGTGTTTTAAATAACAAAATACAAGCATAGGTAAAACAGGAAATATATAAGGTGTTCAATTATCTTTGTCCAAAAGATTTTATTTGTTTTATTCTCTTACAGTTACAAATGTTTATGTCCCAAATAAGTTACAGGAAACTACACTTCAGTGTTTGTGGATTCTTCTGTATGGATTTTTCTTTACTTTATGCGGTAAGATATTATTTATAAAAACAATGACCATTATGCCGCTCTTTGATGCCATTTAATTCGTTCGAAAAATAATGACCTATTATCGCAGGTGCCACCTACAATATTTGTAAATCAGGCTAATTGCAGGGCCAGATAATAAAGTTGTTAATTTTCGTCAAATCTTACTTATTCTGACGTTTCAATTTCGTCCTCATCCTCCTGCACCCTCACTCTCTATCCCTTAGATTTCGACTGTGCCCTCACTCACACTCACCCTTACGTTTCAACTATGCACTCACTCTCACTCACTTACCCTTGCGTCTGAACTGTGCCCTCACTCTCACTCACTCTTACGTTTCAACTATGCACTCAACCTCACTCACTCTTACGTTTCAACTGTGCCCTCACCCTTACGTTCGAACTGTGCCCTCACCCTTACATTCCAACTGTGCCCTTACTCACCCTCACTCACTCTTACGTTTCAACTGTACCCTCACCCTCACTCATCCGCACCCATAAGTTTCAACTCTGTCTGCACCCTCACTCATCCTGACCCTTACGTTTCAACTGTGCCCTCACTCACCCTCACCATTACGTCTCTACCGTGTCCTCACCCTCACTCATCCTTACGTTTCAACTGTACCTTCACCCTCACCCTAAAGCGGTGAAGGTGAGATCCTTCCTCATGAGGGCAATCCTTCTGAGCTTTAACACCTATACCAGTTACTCACTATAATACGTTGAACTGGAGCTCTTGCTAATCGTGTTAAAATACTAGTGAGTTGCGGGTGGTTGTACACAATGATTTCAATACTTGGTCATAACGCGGTACATGTCTATCGTTATGTGGTCGAGACATGAGGAGAGAAGGCTACATTGGAATGTTCTAGTTGCCGCTTGTTCGAATAAATCCGTTCAGGAGATACGAGCCTACAGAATGAGAAGCTACAAGCATAAATGTTGTAGACGGTGACTGGACTCTTGTGAACCTTCAAAAATACCCTGAAACAAAGCTGATCAGTGATCACCCAGAAGTTTATGTTGATCCAGCTGATGCTTTTCAACGTATGAAACACTACAAATTACTAAACGGAGTGCAAGTATTACATCGGTTGCATATTATGAGCATTTTTGCCGAATGCACTAGAAGTTGTATGTAAAACAACTATATTTTATAAACAGGAAGGATTCTGTCCATGTACACGATAATGTCGAAACAAATTTCACGGATCCTAACATACCCTGACTTAGCACCAATGGATTCCCACCATTTTACGCATCTGAGCAACTACCATCAAGGCAGGATCTTTAGAAAAAGAGCACGCACGCATTGGAGTCCGGGACATTTTTGCGATTATGGAGCACGATCTCTACTAAACTTACATAAGCCCTTGCCAGAAGGTGGTAGAGATAGGTAGATGTTGAGGGAACCTGTTTCAAATAAACCAATGTTGTGAGCTACGTCGTATTCCCATTTCATCTTACAAATCGGGCATTATTTACCGAACGTATATTATGGTACCGAATGAGTTTGCTATGTAGATTATATAAATGAGGAGCAAACACACAAAAGCACAAGTTCATTTAAAATAAATGTTTTTTTTAAAGGCCGCAATGAAGAGCTGTAATGAATCGTGCAGAGTAATTTTATCAAGGAAGTAAGTACATATTACGATCAAAACTTGTTTTTGTCTAAAAATGGACTTGTGTATTTTTGATTGTGTGCTCCTCAAATGCTGTTTAAAGTTTTGCCCTCTGGAAAATAAGAATACGCCGCAACAGTATTTTATCGAAGTCTTAGACAAAGCATTTCTAACTTTGTCAATAGCTTATATGATGCGTGGGAATGCTGTACAGATTAATTTAGTAACAACGAACTGAAACTTAAATATTAGTGGGAATTGTCCTATGTAACAGCAGTATTGAGCTTCAAACTCTATTGCGAGTAAGATATTGAACCCAACTCCTTCTTCTCTATTAGGTTAAGTACATTTCAAGATAGTAATTATAACAAATGTAACCAAAAGTAACGTTAAAAGCGCTTGCCTGCGAAACGTTTATTATTACTCAAGAATTCTGAAGCCCAATTTACTTGAACTCTGAAGTTCACGTGACTCACGAAAGTCCTAAAGTAATCGAAAATGAGGACACAGGCTAAAAAGAGATTGCAGGAGTTTCCCTTGTCGTGCACGCTCTATAAGTATGATAAGTTTTACCTTTTGAATTTATAAGTTAGAATAGTTTTGCTATGTTGAAGGAAATTTTTAACGAAGGCTCAAAGTTGCCAGAAGAATATACGTAAAAATGTATACTTTTAGATTTGTCCCGGAAAAGAGAGAAGAGTATTCTGTAGTTTATTGTTATGTTAAATCAAAATATACAAAATCTGAAAGCAGTTGACGAAGGGACGATGCTTTATAGGGAAGTTTTTGAAAATGATGATACGCAACCCACGAGGTTTCATGTCATATAAGATGATCTCGGGAATACAGCAAATTTAGTAATTAAATCTTAATAATTTGGATATGCTGTGAGGTAATAATTTAGCAATTGGGTTTAGAATTGGTGTTACTCAACAATACAATTTAGTGTAGGTTTCGCTATTGTCCATCCTGAGCCAGTATGCTTTTAACTGTGTAACCTGATACAGCATTATGAGTATGCAGTACGAAGAGATAAAATCCAATATTCTGGCCTTGACATACTGCACAGCATATTAGGCTTTATCACAGATTCATGTTCGAGACCACATGAGGCGGCAGTTGGAAAATAGAATAGCCTATACTGATTGAAATCCCGACTATATTGAAGAATGCAAACAAACTATTGCTTTGGTGCGAATTTAATGACCACTTTAACACCTGATGGGAAACGCATTTCAACAATACAACACAGGGATTGACTGAGGTCACGCGTCAAACGTCACATACTATGCACACGTCCAGCAAACAGGATGGAATACCCGGACAGTCAGGAGGCAGTCTGTTATTGAACAGGGTCGTATGAAGGGGAACCATGGAGAATACAAATTTACCGACGAATTTTCTTTATGAATTATAACTGGAACATTCTTCAAAGCAAGCCGAAAAAACATTAACAGATGATTTGGAAGAGCAATGGCAAACGAACGCACCATTCGCCGTTGGCTTGTCAAATTTTGTTCCGGTGACAACATTGCAAAATGAGCCCCGTGGGATCCGACCACCATAATGAGCCGCTCAGGAACACTGTAGAAGCGGACCCTCGGAAACGTGTTCGTGTCATTTCAGACGAGTAAAGCATACACCATACCGCTGTTAGTTGGCGGCTCCGTGCGATCGGTAAGGTGAAAAGTTGAGTTGACGCCGGCCAACAAGATTCGCCATCTGGAGGTGTGCAGCTCTCTGAGAGTAAGGAATAAACGTGAAAGTTTCCTGCATCGGATGTCACTTCCGGTGAAAAATGAATTTTCTATGACAATCGTAAACGGTGAGGACATTGGTTGGATCGTGATCAACGTCCAGGACGGGGTCCTAAACCACCTCTCCACCGAGGGAAAGTATTGTTGCTGGTATGGTGGTCTATCGTGGGAGTGATCCATCATGTTTTTTCAGACGAGGAGAAAACATCACTGCAGATCGTTACAATACTGAACTCCATGAAATGCACCACACACTTGTCCGCATCCCCAACCTCATGTTGCATGACAATGCTCGCCCACACGTCGCGCAAAGTACGGTGCAGATTCTCCATCAGTTGCAATATGAAACACTTTCTCACCCACCGTATTCCCCCAATCTCATCCCAACTGACTACCACCTCTTCCGGCATCTCGATCACTTCTTGGCAGGCAAAACCTTCCCTGATTATCGGGAGGTGCAATATACGGTTGAAGAATTTTTCGCATCGCAGACTCCAGACTTCTTCCGCCACGAAATCCAATCGTTGGCTGAGCGATGGTAACAGTATGTGGCTGCAGACGGCGAATACTCTGATTAACCAGTTAATGTAGTTTTCATTTTTTCGGTCTTTAGACATGACACACCAGGGGCGAACATTTCTTTTGTCCCAATCCAATATAATTTAAAGTCAAATTCTTCATTTCTTTTTCTATCTCTCATGCAGGAGCATAAGGTCCAGTGCAGGAACAATAAGCAGGATAGACGCATATCATTATGTGCTCAGGATATACATATCATTAAAACCTGGCGACCTGAAATCATGCATCATTAATGATATTTAGGGTACTGGAAGAGATGAGAGGTTTATTTAATTCGTATTTTTCGAACACATGCTCCCCTATGGGTATACTTTTATTCAGTTTTTCCAATTTTTGATAAATAACTTTCATTAAATTTTTTGAGAGGAAATCAATAGGTTATTTATTCTTAATTTACGTGCGACAGCAGCACGCGAATGTGCATACCTTGCGTCCGTAACCTCTGGAGCATTTAGGGGATGGGCAGAACAGAACTTTTGGGCTAGACAAGAGACTTTATAACTGAACAATAAAATGTGGTATAGTTTTACACTTCAATCGGGATATGATAAAATTGTTTAATATTTTAATTACAGATTGCTGGTGCCGTCACGACGTACTTAATTATCTTATTCCAATTTCAAATGTCCAGCAAATCATCATAGTTGGAAGGATAATCAGAAGTCTTGACTGGAGACAAACTCAAAGTGGGTGGAAGATGTGCGATTGGAGTACTGTATGAGAATAAACTTAACATATATTGACGATTTATCACGTGGCCTGAACCAGAGTTATCTAAAAGCCATAAATTCAAGATTTATCTGACGGTGGTAGTCAGTCCCACGTAGCAGAGAATTACAAGGCATATAAATGATAATTTTTATTGACTTACATTTAGGACACATTTTGTCTTTATGAGTAGAATATACAGAATGGGGCAGAATTAGGTAAACACAATGATGAACAATATTAAAAAAATAGTCGCAAGAGCTGGAGTAAAATACGTGCTCAAAGTGTGCATCTCCCTTTTCTACACTTGACAATACGCAGTGCGACATTTCCTGCAGCTGCTGTAGAATATCGTTGACCGATGTATTGCTAACGGTGTCAGTTATCTGGGTTACTCTACGGCTGTCTTTTGACTATTTCTTCCTTAATGGATCCCTTCAAGAAGAAATCAAGGGGAGAAGGTCAGGAGGTCTCGACGACTATTCGATGTTCCCTTTATGAGAGATTAGCTTCCCTGCAAAGAAATCTCAAAATTGCCGTCTGGGTTTTCCGCCCTAAAAAAAGGAGAAACGGAATTTTTGCTTGTTAATGAATCCACGAACGTACAAATAACACTTGTCAGAATAACAAGAAATGGGAAAGTTGGTCTCAGCTCTGTCAACTGTTCGTGATACTTTTCGGCATTATTGGAGAAGTCTTTCTTTGTCCCCGTTTGACAGCTTGTGAACGGAATGTCTTTTATACAAGAACAAATGCTGTTCCTATTGAAGGACTCTTCATAGTGACGTGAAAGATATGCCTACTTGCATGGATCGTCGTCGAGTAGATGTTTTAGATCTCTGTGTCATTCGCTTCACGCTTTCGTCCGTCACCATAGTTCTTGAGACACTTGCGCTGACATTTCGCTGATCCTTCACATTTCCACTTCCACGGAACTTTTTCTAGTGGGAACGCTCTGTCCAGGAAACATTTTACGGAATCCCGTTTCCACGTAGTTTAGCGATTTACTCCCAGTACTTTCCCATAACGAACACACGATGCTCGTTTTCGTGCTTGGTCACCACCTTGAATTGACGTGTTGCCAACAAGTGTTTTCGAGCATAAGGGTAAAGAAAACAAAAATGTTTGAGTTACTCATCCGTACTTAACACATGTTACGATTTTACGCTTTTATTTACATCACATCGTAACATAATTCTGCCCCACCATGTATAATAAAACATTGATTCGATTTCTAGGACAAGAAAGGTCATATGTGAAACGTTTTTGAAGATTTATGTAATATAAGTATGTTAGAGATACATGAAATAGATCAGTAACAACCAGAATTAATTTAACTGAAAGTTTAGTACAAGCACATATCTGGCGTCTTGTGAAGTGTTAAATTTCTACTGTTTTTGTGCAAATAGTTCCTATTTAAGCGACAGTGGAAAAGTCTGTTAATGGAGAATGATCGGGAAAACACTTTTGGAAGTTATCAGAAAATCTTGATCGTTCGAATTTGACAATTACAACTTCCTCTCTGCAAGGAAGATATATGTTCTGAAATATGTGAGAAAAATTGTTTTTTGGTTAAATGGTTCTTCTTTGCCTCCTCTGTTTATTAATTGGTATGTCTCTGGAGAGAAACTGGTTAGCAATATAAAACAATATCAGTTTATAGAACTTAAAATTCAATCAGAAAATAATTTGTAAAGGGAAGTGTTTCAGAGTAATTCAATTTGTTGTTTTCTTACGCTGATTTGAATACCAATTTTCCTCTTAATTCAACAAAAAGGTCTTTCAGATTACGTTTCAAGAGCTCTGCTTAAGATATTGTTGTGAATACAATTACTAATTTGTTGGTCTGTCTATTGATTTATTCGACGTTTCCTTTGTAGATATTTTGTTAAACGATGAAGTAGCAGCAACGAACACAAGAGAATGAAAACGTACACAAAGTTACAGATATACGTTGTCAGAATATAAAGTTATTTAATTTACTACTTGCATATTTCACACTGCAGTAATATATTTGAAGCTAAAGATATTGAGAAGAGTACTAATAAACTGTTCTAATAGCAATAACGGCAAAACAACAATGAGCGATATCACTTGAACACAGAAAACTTTTAATTTTAAGCTTGATACAAAAGTTTCGTGCCTCGTAGTCCTTTTATGAAGCTCCTGTACATAGGAGATCATATGAATATTACAGTAACAAATTATGTTAATTGTGTTACTAATCTTATAAAACATCTTGATGTAATTGGAAAGATAGGATTTGAGACGTAAAGAAAGAATGTGAAAGTGGTTCCATATTTATAACCTGATACAAAGATGACAAAATTCACGAAATATGTATTTGTGTATTTCTGTAGTCAGCTGAATTGAATTGAATTTATTTTAAGGCCTTTAGGCAACTATGGCTCAGGCCGTATGTATGATGATGGGATGAATTGGTGGAATGAAGAAAGTAGGAGGAAACGTGAGCATCCGAAGAAAACCCATGCACACGGTGTTTGTCCACCACAAAGCCCATAAGCAGGGACTGATCCGACGACCCAGAGATGAGCGCTCTACCAACTGAGCCACCGTGGTCCACTTTTGTAGTCAACTGTTTAAGGAACTGGAAAAGCGATTTATGAAAAAAATGAAAACGAAGGAGTAATTGAGAAGGCTAGACAGAGTAAGATATAAGCAATTTTCTAGAAGAAAATTATTACGTTTATCTAACTAACCCTATGGCTTACGCAAGTTCATCGCCGGAGTAACAGATGTTCGCCAATTAATTTTATCCTCGGCTAGATGAATCCAGTTTTCATATTGAACTCTCGAAGATCTCTTCCAACATTGTCATCCTAACGGCGTCTCGGTCTTCCCAGCGGCATCCTTCCCCCCGGCTTATCAAGCACGATGGAATATTTTCTTCATTTTCGCAACGAATAATTGCTATATATGATATGGATAACATCCACTGTACAAGGATATATTTTAGTACGCAAGGAATCATCTTAAATTAGTTTGTGCAGATTTACAGGAGAAAAAAAATTAAACCCTAAGTTCTCGTAAAAAATCCGAATATCATAACTGTTTGAATCTGTTATTAACTTATTCAAAAAAATAATGGTCTATAATGAGGTGGTTCCAAGATATAGAGATTAAAATTTATATTTGAATTAGGTTCAATGCTGTGAAGTTTCTTAACCAAAGTCGTACTACAGTATGAGTACTGGAACCAGGTTCATTCAAGAGATGACTCTACAATTGTACAACACTTTGCAATACCATTAAATAATCGTCTGTATTGTATAACATGTTTTTAATTCCAATAATATGATGTCAAACTACTTTTAATTTCCTTTTGCAAGTTCTAAATTCCCCCCAACTTCAACATACAACTTTACCCACCATATCAAATAAGGTTCAAACATTGCAGAGAATGTATGAGATTCCGCCTATTATATTTCGTATAACAAGACAACATTTACGATAATATCCGTAACAGATAATTAGACTTCAAATCTTTCTTCTCAGAATGTGGTCTTGCAATATATGCAGTAAGGACTTTTAGCAAGGATCGTACATCGCAGCATTTCTCCCCCCCTTACCTAAAACTCAAGAACACATCAATCCAATAATAAAAATCAACGCAAGAGAATGCATGTCTCTTTGTATCACCTAACATGGAGTTCCACCACCTGATACATTTAAATTTCAAATACTGTTGTTCCTCCTGAGCTATATTTTAATGTCGGGTAGGAGACCGTCTGATTATACTTGATCTCCTGCAGGGACAAACCTCGCAGATGAATTCCAGACATCCCAATAAAGAAACAAACATTATCTTCATCATTTGTCGAATTGTTTTTCATTTTCCAAATACAGGGTTCTAAGTTAGAGCCTAAGATCGAATTTTTAAAAAGTTATATAAAATGAATATTTTCCGGAAAAATCAGAAGAATATGCATTAAATGAAAATTTAGTTTTGGCTTGTATCCTCTCGGTGGATTACAGTTAAAATATGATGTCATATAATTGACAGTGTTGCCGAACTAGTATATTTTATATCTTCACATAGAACTATGTCGGTTTCTTAGGTATTTAGTATTCACAAGTCATGATAAATATCCTCTGAGAAGCGCATCACACTATCAGGTATGATTATACCCAACTAAACGTTGAAAATCAACATTAAACATTTCACCTATTATATCTTTTCAGTTTGCAACACTGGATTATGTACTTCATATATGAGGAGGTTACAAGCGAAACCCCACATGTCCATTTCTGATAACAAATTTAAGACTTTAATGACGAGCTATGGTGAATCATGCAAAGTAATTTTCTCAAGGAAGTACATATTACGATGGACTTGTATGAGAAAATAACTTTGTAATCAGGTCTTAAAACGAATAAATCTTTTTTTAGTTAAGACTGGGCATTTGAGATTTTGTTTGTTACCTCTCGAAGTTTTAACCTGCAAGCTTTAACCTGAATAAATTGAAGAATTTAATGGAAAAAGAGCGTCAGTGAAAGTACGACTTTTCTCTATTCTTCATGTCCAGCATCTTGAAAATTGGAGAGTTTCGATGTACACTGAAGAAAAAAATTCGCAAACCGGGGGAAAAAAAAATCTGCTTTAAATCCAATTTAAAGCATTAAAAAACATCTCCACCATGTTCACGTCCAGCTTGGGCGTGTTTTTTGATTTTATTAACTTTGGTATTGGGGCTGGATCAAGACTGTTTTCTCAAAACACATTTCGAGCTACAGACGATAGAGCAATTTAACTGTTGCTAGAAGCCTTATGGAAGCAGACTTTTGAATTTTAGAAGGTAGCTTGGAAATGATTCCTAGAATCATTTACAAGTAAACTCCTTTTAGATCTCGGCGACTGGCGACAAACGCTGTTAGGACTAATAGTTACTTTGGGTTGCTTTGAAATTAACTACTAACAATTTAAATTAAATACAAACATTATTTGAGAACGTGTAAGTTTGACAAAGTTTGACAATCGGAAGATCTTAAAACAAATTTAAATAAGGCTTTGCAAATGAGGATTTGAGTTTTAGCTAACCACGGAAGTTATCAGCTACAAATCAGAGTGACAAGTTTACTTACTTGGACCATGATGTGTTTGATGTGTCTTGTATGAAAATTGAGATCGAAGTAGCGGTTGAGTGTTTGACAGCACTCCTATTTAAAGGTTTTTACCTGTCACGAGGCAGGTTGCGATATCCTCGGCCATTTACTTGAAATCGTCACAACATTCAATTAACTTGTCATCTATACGTCACCAAGAGTTGTAGCTTTTACTTTCCTTAGTTTACCAAGTCAAGCAGTTTCTTGGCTACATGCAAGACCCGGAAATCTGCCTAAGATAGACGTTCTCTGTCGTTGCTATTTTATTTCCGATTTTTACATTCTTTGAATCGTATGACACTTACAAACCATGATATCTTACTGTGATTTCTTATTATTTTGTGATCTACGCTTTCTATCCATATTATGATTTTATATAAGAAATATAGAAAATGCAATCAATTAGTTTTGACAGAGTCGAGTTCTGGAATAATATATAAGGCATGAATTGATTTCCTTCTGTTTACGTGCTATGCAATTATCTGGTCAATATCTTCGTTCAGTTGTATTTACGTAAACGAGATACTTGGTAATATTCATCGACTCACAGAGTTTGTAGTGAAGTATTCCCTCTGAAATTCTTGTTTAAACATCGACTCATAATATGATATTTGTCATCACTATCGGTACCAAATATCCAAACAAATGATGTAATCTTATTTCAAGAATGTAAACTTTATACCATGTTTGAAACACTGATAATACCAAATTTTAACCCTTAATGTCTACCGTTTTGATACAAAAATCAATCCCGAAAACTAAATTTTTCTTCTAGCAATCGTTTCTGATTTATTGCAAAATTTACCATTCATTCATTTAATTTTCATTTACCATTGAAAGAAGTTCATTTTGTGCTCCCAATTAAAAATGCCTGTGCAATGAGAATATAGCACCGTAAATGTTTCAGTAGCTGAATGGTTATAGCGACGAACTTTTAATCCCAAGGGACCTGGTTCAAATCCTGCCGCAGACAAGTGTAAAAATTTCAACTGTACGAAAGACGAGAAAATAAGACAAATGAAGGCAGGATGTAATGAAGAACACGTTTTGTCTGAACCTATTGCAAAAATATACGTAATTCCGTTTACTGAAACAGTAAATTTCTCTCACTGTTGATTAAACAATCATGTCTCAAGAAGCTTTTTAGGATTCTTTTGACTTATCTAAGAGGCGAGACAAGGCATCCACAGTTTCAAAAAGGGAAAGATGGCTAATATACTTTGTTTCCATCTCCTTATTTCAAATGTGAGATGTCCATTTTCTATTGATAACTATGAATAAAATAAAACAACATGTAGAAATACAGATCTCGTTAAATTCGACATTTTATTCCACGCATATATTTGCAAGACTAGAGTACACCATCTCTCATGCAGTTTCACTATTTCTACTTCCTCTTCCAAGTGTTAGTAAAAATATTCCGGTAGTTGTGATGGGTGACTTAAACATTGATGTTCTAAAGGAAATCTATGAAACTAATTGCTTTGGAGATTGTATACGTTCTTACAATTTAGAGGATATATTTAAAAATACTCCTACAAGAGTTACGGATGATTCTGTTAGTTCAATTGATCACTCTATCACTAATTGCCAAGTTACTGAATCTGTATTAATAAATGGACCTATATCCGACCATTTCGGACAGGCTGTTAAAATTCCTTGTGTCAATAACAAACATAGCTGATGATAATTAAAAAAAAAAAACATCAATAGCTTGAAATTTAGTTTGAAAAATGAAAATTCGAAAGACGTCTTTACATGCCAACTCACTGAAGGCAAATGGGAAACCTTTATAAATATATTAACATGGCATTTAAATGTGTGCTGCCCTGTTAAGAAATTCAAAGTTAAAAAGAAATCACATGTGAATAAGATTAAGGTAGACAAAGCTAGTCTGAACTTAAAAACAAAATAAAAAAATGAATGACATGCATCTTAAGTTTAAAGAAACGAAAAACCAACATTATAAGGGATTGTATAAACAATATAAAAGTTACTTCCTATAGGGAAAATGTAAGCAAACTAAAGGCGGAAAATGTAACTAAAAAAATTGTATCTCTGATAATATATCAAGGAGTTCATGGGCTTATGTAAATAGTCTTAGAAACAACAAAATAGATGAAAAACTTATAAATATGAGGATTGAACATCATGGTAAGATCATTAACACACCAAATGAAGTATATAATGTTTTTAATAACTATTTTGCAGAGTTAACTACAAATGATGTATCTTTTGGTAGTACTGTGGAAATGCAAAATATTTGTAATATTGATAATAATTTTGAATTACCTATACTCCAATTGATCATATCAATGTTGTAATTGATAGCTTAAAGAATAAACATTCAGCTTTTGGGATGAATTTTCTCCTTTTTCCTAAAGGCGTGTAAATTAGAATTGGTACCTATGTTGACTCACTTAATAAATTGTACCTTTATAGATGGAGTATTTCCTAGTATTCTTAAACTTGCAGTAATCAGACCAATACACAAGAAAAGTACCAAAGAAAAACTAGAGGATTACAGACCAATATCGGTCACATCCACTTTTAGTTAATTAATAGAAAAAAATATTCTTCAATATTTAGTACAACATCTCGAGGATAACAATATTCTACGTGATTTTCAGCACGGATTTAGATCTGGTAGGGGTACGATAACAGGAGTGACAAAACTTTACCATAAAGCATTAGATAAAATGGATGAAGTATGTACGATTGCGGGCTTGTATCTGGACCTCTTTAAGGCGTTTGACAGAGTGCATCATGAAATTATGTTGTCAAAATTAAATAAATATGGAGTCATGGGAAAATTATACAATATTGTAGAGTCGTATTTAAGGGATAGGGAACAATGTATGTAGGTAATAGGTGAAGAAAATAATATAAAAAGAAGAACAAAATAGAAAAAAGGTTGGTTTAGGTGTTCCACAAGACTCAATCTCGGGTCCATTCTTATTTTTATGCTATGTTAATGATTTTCCTTGTTTTCACAGATATCTTAACACGGACAAAACTGAACTTGTTTATTTTGATCTAGCTGGAAACAAAATCTCTGTCACAGACCATAACACTTGTATTGATAGTAGTGATTCTTACAAGTTTCTTGGGTTATATGTAGACAACAAATTTACTTGGAAAAATCATATTGAACATTTTTGCTCGAAATTAACTGCAAATATTTACTTATTAAGGAGGCTTTCTGATTATCTACCTACAGAAAATACTTAAATCAATTTATTTTGGAGTGATTTGTCCTTATTTGTCATCTGGTCTCCTACTCTGGGGTAGTGCCTGTGGAAGTAATGTAAAAAGAGTTTTTGTCCTTCAGAAAATGGCTATCAGAACAATTGTTAAAGTGAACAGGAAACATTCTTGTAAATATTTATTTATACAACATAATATTTTAACATTATACGCAATGTTTGTATATCAGATAATAAATTTAGTAAAAGAGGACAATGAATTCACGGTAAGAAATGAAGAAATTCACAATTCTTATACCACAAGTAAAGAAAATATACACAGAGTAAGTAGGAGACTGGAAGCAACAAGCAGAAGTCCCTACATTCAGGGTACAATATTTTACAATAAGTTACCTGCGTCAATAAAGAAATTAGAAGGTAAACAGTTTAGAATACCCTAAAAAACTTCCGGTACAAAAGTGCCTATATGACCTCAATTTCGATTTCACGAGTTAGAATATTGAATGTGTAGATTAATATATATAATGCCTATGTAGACTATAGAATCAATTGACCATGTTCATGCATTTCTAATGTTACGAACAATAATGAATTTGAATTTCCTCCGTACAAGAACGTTTTAGATAAACTTCTGAAGCACGATACGTGGAAAACGTACACCATTCAGTTTGCATATTTCCAGCATTGATTACTAACCTTATTTCTTAAAAAAAAAGTAACAGCTTTAGTTTCTATGAAAATGAAAAGTGTCTTTACTTCGTGAAGACAAAAAAGTCCAGAAAAGTCAATGCATTATTTAAAACAAGGTCTATTTTATAGAGCCTTAAAACAAAAATATAACACACTAAATATATTTTGCAGAATATATGCGGTTTTAAGTAATAAATATTAGAATACTATAATTTCAAAAGAAATATCTTTTAAATATATGAAAAGGTATTCTAACCACTTAAATTCAAAGATTAAGTTCGGAAAATCTTCCAGGTCTTCATTAGTTCTTTTTCTTGTAAAGGCAAAAAAGGAAACTAGCATCCAAAAGTATAAAATAACGCTTAAAAATAATTAAATGGGACAGGAAAAGTAATTCGTTTCCGACACATTCAGAATTGGGTGGGTTGCAATATTCAATACAGCTGTATGATATTAAATATAAGTAAATCTTTTTATTTTTAATTTGCATTATACGGGCAGCTATAGGCAAAACTTGTCACATGTCGGAGAGATGGTGTCCGTTGGTAAGTCCATAGTAGTGCGGTGGTATTTGTTGGAAATTTGTGCTCCCGTGCGACTTTCTTGCCAAATTTGATTTCTTGTGTGTAGATGTCAGGTATTTGGTGTGTAGAGTCAGAAAAAGTCGGGTGCCATTTTTTGCTTTCGTTTTCATGTGTTTTTTTTCAACATGGGGGCCAAAATGGCGGACGCCAATTTCACATGGCCGATACAGGCTCATGTATGCATTTTTTAAAAAAGAAACACTTCTTTCTAACCCACTCTCTCTTTGTTTAATATCGATATATCTTTGAAAATACACATTCTACCAGTTTTGGAGTTCATTCCGTTATTTCGACATTCATTTATAATTTGCAAAATTTGTTTGTATTATGTATTTTGCGGGAGTTCTTTCTGAGGAGTGGAATGAAATTTTGAATGAGAAATCATTGCAACGCAAATAGTTGCCAGATTTGCTGTGGAAAGGAGTTACAATTAGGCCAATATGCACGTCTAGTACTCGGTAAGAAACTATATGTGTAAACTCAATATGAACCTACATGCTATATGGCCATATTACGGACATTCTAGAAATTAATACTTTATGAAAGTACATTTTATTTGAAATATGAACAACCATAAATTTTCATTACTAGCTGCTGCTCCCAATAAACGCCCATATGTCCCGAAAGTCAATATTTGTAGATAACAAATTAACGTCAACAGTGTAACTTTGGTCAGCAAGTTCACACGTTTGCAGTTACCTGGAACAACTTTGAAATTGCGATATTTTCACTCCTATTGGTTTCCAATTCCTACAAAGTAAGGTCTGCGCACGTGTACTTCTTAGTACGCTAACCAGCAGAAGCACCCAACCGTGCTTACGAAACATTTCTTTAATAACAGTATTTACTAGTACAAGATGGAAACAATTAAAGAAGAACTCCATGAAACTATCTGAGCTGAATGACACCCAGAACGACATACAGGACAGGCAGGTTGAGGAAGAAGGAGACAGGGAAGACAGAAGCGCAGAAGTAGAGTTGATTCCCCCCGCCAGAAGCCAACAGTGAGAAGGTGGGTCTCTCGAGGCTAAACTATAAGTTGAGAGGTAAGCAGGAGGAATGTTTTAGGACACTGGGCAATCTGCTATACAAACATCATCTTGCCCAGCACTACGAGTCCGAGATCAGGAGAGAATACGAGACAGCATACCCTGTACAAGACTCCAGAGACCTGACTAGAAGTGGGTCAAGTTCACCAAAGCACCGACTAATTTCGAAGAGAATATCAAACTATACTACGGAGGGCAAAACTAAGTATCAACGAGGTTACCACCCACTATAAACTGTTAATACCGAAGTTGCTAGAAAAGTGGGAATCTGCCTTGAAAGACAGCAAGACCTACTTCAGTCATGATGTCACAAAAATGTGGTCTAGCATGCCAAGTTAATCGCGTTGTATTTACTGATGAGGTCGTACAAGGAATCATGAAGACTCGCAAAAACGAGAAGCCTGTTCCGAAAAGGCAGAGGGCGCCCCAGGGGGATAAGCAAACACCACCACTCAGACGCCTCATGAGGAACACCCTAGAGGATTGGCTGAAAATCTTGAAAAACCGCAACAAAAGAAATAAGCGAATTAAAAGAAGTACCGTCGGAGAGACCAATAGTCTTCTCAAGTAACAGCCAAACGAAATATTTGGACAAATACTTAACACATTTTCTGCCTGCCCCAGCCACAATGGCTAGAAGATACTTCAAATTTTCTGCAGAAAATCAGAAGATTTTAAAAAAAATAGGCCATAAAAACATATTTTATGCTACAGGCATAAAGACATAAACAAGCATAGGAACTACCAGGGGATAGAACCAGTTTCAGTATACAACAACTCAAAATTCGAATGGCTAAAATGTCTGCAGTGAGGAAATATTGAAGCCACCATCCAAACACTAGTAAAGACGGGCCTATTTTAATGTATAAGAACTACAAATTGTTAGATGACGTCGTAGGAATATTTGCTGGGAGAACGAATAACTCAAATCTTATTATAAACTGCTTAAACAATAATGCAGGAGGACTTGAGTTCACACGTAAGTGTCATGCCAAACCAAGATGTCTTAGAGGTTAAGAGACCACACGGACGTATTTATAAGCTTACTTCAAGGCATGAATCTTTATATGCAGACTCGGCACAACCAACTGCTTAACGACTTACTGATTAAGAGTCAGGCATTACATCTGAAATGAATTATAGATAATGATCAGTGACCTGAGAAAAGATTAAATGAATTAGGAAGATCATTCCTTTCAGGAGGCTATAAGAGGAAAAAGTATAGCAACTAATAAAATAGCCTTCGAAATTGGTAGACCAAGAGGAGAATAGAATATGAAAACAGAGGAGCTATTTTCCCACCAAATTACTGCAGTACCCCAACTATAACAACAAACTGAACAAACGAATCCAGAACTTCTGGAAAGGAATCAAGAGGGAATCTAGCAGAGAAAACTGGTGGGTGAAGATGCTACAAGATATGCCGCTGATCCCGTGTAAGACATAAAACAATTGAAACATCTAACACAAGTAGCTTTCACCCAAAACGATTGACTAGGATACAAGATTTCAACAAAAAAATCTAATACACGGAAATTAAATTAAAACCTACCAAAATACATGAGCAACTCGAATAAAGAAATAAACATTAAAACCAAATCAAGAGACCAAAATAGATGTGTAACGGAAATTCTTAAATTGATTAACTCATGGAGAAATCCATAAATAGACTTAATGAAACCCACTAAGCGAAAGGTGTGCACATAATGTACACATCCATCTAAAAACAGATAAAAGCGACATTTTATAGTCTTCTATAGAATAATTTAACATTTAGTGCGAGATGTAGTTATAATGTGCACATAGTGTCCCATTCTCAGATAAGGACCTAAGCTTCTAAATAGTAAGCAAAAACGGCAAACTAACAGCCACGCAAGTAGAAAACCCGTAAATACAAACGGGATATTTAGCTGATGTTAATCCACTATACGATAAAAACTTTGATATGTATTTTTGGTCCAGTTTCGTAACTAATGATTTCGGCCCGTCACGATTCCATCAGCTAAGTTTCTGAATTCCACAAATAACCATGCTCCAGTCGAGATTCTAATCCAGAACCTTGTAGACGTTAGCCTGGCGCAAAAACCACATGACTAAAGCGGTTGGCACAACTACACGAGTCATACAGACAATATATCGCATATGAGGAGACATCCTTAAAAGAACAGAGAATCTACTACTTGTCTGAATGGAAGGTTTTTTTACACACTGTACAATATTGAAAAACGAGTTACAGTACATTGAGAACAATTATAAGATTATATTTGACCGTTTCATGCGTGTATTTGGGGGATTTAAAAGAGGAAAATTTTCTTTAAAATTGCCTACATTAGACCTTAGAGGCTACGCGAAATTGCTGTCCGCCATATTGAAAAAATACGTTAGAATGAAAGCAGAAAATTTTGGCACCGAACTAGTTCTATTCCTCACACCAAATACCTGAAGAATGTGCAAAATAATTCAAACTTGGTAAACAAATTGCACAAAATTGCAAATTCCACCGTACTATAGAGGCAAAGGTGTTACAATACAGCTATTCTAACTAACTAACTCTAAGACTTACGGAACTCACATGTTTTTCGCCACAGTAACAATCGTTCGCCTTTGGATTCGATCCTGGGTAAGACGATTTCCATCACGAACATCTAACTCTCGAAGATCCCTTGTAATATCGTCAATTCAACGATGTCTCAGTCTTCCCAGCAGTCTCTTTTCGGCTTACCAACCACAACGAACTATAATATTAATTTCCTCCATCCGAGCTACATAGCCTGCCCATCTTAACCATCGTGAATTCATTATTCTTATAATGTCGGGTGAATCAGACTTTTCGTGGTGTTCATCATTATGCAGTCTCCTTCATTCTCCGGTCGTCTCGTTCCGTATCCCTTTCATAAAACTGTACTCGGATTCGCCAAATGAAACTGCAAGGAACCTTGGAAAACGTCAGTCAGTATGGCTGCCAGCAGAGCTCGAACTTGAGTGCCTTCTCACTGCCGATTGAAGCTAGGTGAAAATATGAAATATGAATACACGTTTGCTCCTGCGGAAAGCAATACACATTTGTGAAGTTGTGATAGATAAAAGATTGTTCATTCGTAAGATGATTACAAAAGTTACATTGCTTCAAATGTTTAATAACCTATTAGACTTTTTCTTTGATGTGTTAAGATCTGCTCTCCAGTTAATAATAGGTTCAATAGAAGCAGATAACTGCAGAGTTGTATTGTACTTTAAATTTTTAAAACTGGAAACGAACTTCATATTTAGTCTTCCAAATATGACAAATATACATTCTCACCATGTTATGTGCCTATGAAGACATAGCTTTCATTTTCAAATTTCGAAGAAATTGGAAGCTTTGCAATTAAAGCTTCAGGTTTTACAGATTCTGACAAATGGACCACATAGAAATGCTAGATTTCAAATAGTTTCTTGATTCCTTCAACATCAATGCTACCAACCTAGCCTTGGGGAACATTTTTCATATAAATAAAACTCGATCGTTGAGAAATGTCTCGTACGACTATGAGCTGTACTACCTAAGAAAAGTACCTAAATTTCAGGTACTAGGTACAGCAAAAATAGTTACAGGTACTAGGTATTTAACGTAATTGTAAAAATACTCATGATTCTATTCAGTGGAAAATGGTATGTCTCGTTTTTTCTAAAATCCTCATCTGCCGATAAGCATAATTTTGTAAGCTGAACGGTTGAAACAGGCATGTACAGGTAGAAACATACAGGGGAAGATAATGACATTAATGTATTTGTGATACTTGACATAATGCTTCACAGGAAGTATCTGTTTCTCCTTCTTCAGACAAATACCATTTTCCTTTATCCTTGTTTATTATTTCTTTCTGAAAAATAAAATATGTTGCCTTGTTCGAATATTCTAGACTTCAACGTTTAATCCGTTAATTTATTCTTATACGGATGATGATGTGTGTCTGCGTGATATTGTTATCCTTGTCGTTCTGATATAATTTCAATGTAGGGCCTATTAGTAAAACGGATGATTGTCTTTCACTTTAAAAATGTGGACAGAAACTTGACTGTTGCTGTGCATGAAAATGATTTGTTACATATTTAAGTCTCTAATAGCGAAACGAAGACAATATACAAATCCATAATACGTAAAAGGTTCCGTTTGGAAATTATAACAAAAATGTGACGCATCTTATGAAACAACTTTACTCCGACAAAACGTATACGGTGATTACAATCCTGCACAAGTTACGTTAATGAGAAGCTGACAATGTCACTATGTGTAGAAACTAATTCTTGGTGCACAGAGTGGAGACTAGAAATTAATATAACTGTAGGTCAAATGTCTTCTCTGAGAGCAAATAAAGGTGGCAGTTAGTTATTCAAAATATCGGCAGGGTTTTCAGAACACATTATGTGTTCCAATGCCTTTGTATTTGGTTGTACGTAAGTGACCATTGAGTCACTTGTAGATATTTTCAGAGTTTCATTCTTACTCAGAGAATATATTCGATTATAATATCACTTTCACTTTGTCGTTACCAATTTCCCGTTTGTTTTATTAATAATATCCAGGAACATTGTCCGTGGAATTGTTAATTTGGGAGGCGAAAGTTGTCTGTTGTACATCAGTGTCACAGGAACATTCTTTTTCCAAAGTGTTGCTCGAAATTTGGAATTGAATCAATATAACAAGATATGTTGTCACTGCGCCAGCAATCTGTAAGTACAAAATTTGAAATCAGTTTAAAAAACTTATCTAAAACGTTAAAGGGATTTTGAAATATACATTCAATACTCCACTGTTATCATTGAACAATATTGAAAAAAGTAGTTATACATGAATGATAAAAGAAGTAAATGCATGAATGTAGATTAACAGTTCCAAAAGGAAACTAAAAGTAAATACTTCCCAGACTGGCATTTCTTTTTGCTACAAAATATGAGGCGTATGCGCGAACAAACGTCTGTGAGACATTTTGGTGAAAATATAGTTATTTACAAAACAAAGGTCTCTGATGTGTCCTTGATATGGATCTGTGCTTGGTTTGAGCATATTGCAACGAATAGCTTCGGTATTCAGAAATTTCTGGAGCGAATGCACTAGAAAAACCGTGTCTATGTAACATGCTCTTTCCACACGCTTAAACAGTAAGAATGGGCAAAAAATAGCATAGTAGCTATTTTTTACTGCTGCTTTGGCTAAATTGCTATCACTGCTACGACTGATGAAAAGTATGAACCTCTTACTGCTCCTCGTACTGCTACTTTTCTCCACACTCCGCGAAGGGTATTAACAACAGCACACGGATGAAAAAAGCAGGTGCAACCTGTTACTTTATTTTCTATTTCTAGTAGTCATTCTAGGAAGGAAATATCGGCCGTGTAACACCACATGTTTTACTCATGGCCTAGTCATGAAGCAGTGCTCAATAGAGAACGCTGACAAGCCTCCACTAGCAAATACCTGCTTGGCGCTGTGGCTACTGCATCGGACAGATAATCCGGTGACCTGGGTTTGGTTCTCTGTGGGCTGAAGCTTTTCTTTAAAAAAACTTTATTGTTTATGCATATAAGCAATTTCAAATATAATAAAGTTCACTAACCATTACTTAGGTTAGGTTAACTCAATTTCGGTGTTTTTTTTTATTGACCACTCGATTCATTGTAATTCACGGCAACGGTAACAGTTGATTCTGGTGTCGAATTCTAGGCGATACGTTCTATCCCAAACGAGTCGTCATTTTCTTTGACTGCCCATTATAAGCAGAAACAAACAGAACAGTACCTTCCTAATGTTTCGTTTCATCATACCATAAAATAATATTTTCTGCGCAGCGGTTACGTCACGGTCTTCGGATCGGTCCTGGGTTTGAAACCCGCAGCTCAGTGTTAAAGCATTGGTTTAGCCTTCGGAAGGTCGTAGGTTCAATCCTAGCGACCGACCGTCGTGGTTGAGTATTTCAAAGGTTTTCTTGTCACACCAGGATAACGCCGGATGGTACCTTCAACATATCCTGGCTGACACCTTGTCGTATCCTTTCCCCTTGCTTATCCCGGCCCGTGTCTCAGAAGCCTCGGTAAATGAAATATTCGAATTCGAAGCCCGCAGCCGAATTTCCCCAGGGTCTCCCTCAGATTCACCAGGGGAATGCCGCGATGTTACGCAGTGTTCGATTTGTAGCAGAGGAGGGTTGGGATTTCCCTCTCTCCGCAAAATCTTCCCTGGCTCTGTATACCTCTAGCCTTAGATATGGACGATCCCAAAATATCGTATAATACATATCTCAGTAATTCTTCCCCCTCTCTGGAAATTGTACAAATTGAACACTTATATTACGTACGGTACGGTAAGGCTCTGTCTGATACTTACCTTATCTTCTACCTAACTAACCCTCACCTGAACCAAAGATGCCGAAAGCTCATAAATAATTTTAATCCGAAGCAATTATTACGTAATACGTATTTTTTATTACTCTGTTCGTTAGTACTGTCAAATATTTCCCATTTATATCCGAAGGAATTTCAACTAAATGTTAACTTTTAATCATATTTATTCTAATTATTCACGAAGATAATATGCAACTGAATCTCTAAAAGCTCCGTTAATTACGCACAACAGTTTTCCGACATTTATAATATGAAGTATTCTACCAAGTACTAAAGGCAGCCTATCACTCTACCATTCAGATAACAAGCAACAGAAAATAATGTTAGTCTAAAATGGTACTTTTACACTGTTTTTTAAGTTGGGAACAAATAACTCCCATTTAGAAGGATTTTTCCTAAACTGCTATTTTAACAAGTATATTTTAAAATAGCAGTTACTGCTATCACTGCTACGAAAAAGTAGCCGTTTTAAACAGAGTGTTGGATTGATGGAACAAAAGTCTATGTGACATCCATTCAGCGCCACACCGCTCTACGGAGAAGTTTCAACTTCTTCCCGTTTTTCTCGATACAGGCAAAATGTAACATGGTTGATATGTCTGGAAACAATTTCGTTTTTACAATTATGGATTACCTTAGGCTGGTCATCATTTTAGAAGACATGAATCTCGAATACTGGTTTCTCATCTATGGAATCGTTTGTAATCTTGTTGTGTGAGTTGACCTCACACACGTGTGCAAAATTTTTAAAATTATAGAAATATCTTTATTTGTTAACGAAAATTCAATTGGTTTGTAGTTCATACAAATTTACCTTTCAGTTTCTATATTGAGTGCAACAGAAAAAAATAAGTCATTTATGAATTGGGTGAGAATGACATGCAGATAGATCACTTCGGTTATACTATTTGACTTGGCGTTCAGTGCGTGTGTCTTATGGTATAAAATCTGTAATAGCAAAACTAATTGTGCTGAAATTATCGGATCAAAATGGAAATAACGCTGTAAGAGTATTAAAATTGTACTTTCTCAGCCAACCTGAAATAAAGAATTGCAGAAATGACACTACATTAAACTTATATAAAGGTTTCGATTCCATGTCTCTCTATATGTGTGTTTCATCCAGAAAGTAGAAAAGGACATGCTGTCTGCATGATACCACCAAACAATGTTTATTCATTAGCTAATAAGAACTCTGTTAATATTTTTAGCAGTTGGAATATAGTCTAAATTTCTTTCAGCCGAACACAGGTTGTGAACTCTGCAGTTGGTAGAATTTCAAGATATGAAGGAATGAGCTCGGAGTTTCTCTTATTTCAACGTTTTTGAGTACATTAAGTAATAATTGCATTGCAGTGGATAACTATTTTTAGTCTGAAATTTCGTAACCTTATGTGTTTAATGGTAATAGTAGACAAATTCTTAGCCTTAAGTTAGGCCTTCCTGTACCAAACCTTCTCGCGTATTTGTCAGTGTTACAAACTTACTTTAAAAATTCAATGTTTCTATTTTCTTGTTATCTGCGATGGAGACACCAAACATCTTATATGATTTCCTTTACAAACGTTTTACGTAGGGACATTATGACAAGGAATATGTTCACTCACTCCTTGTGTTTTTACTCCAGGATAATTAGTTCTGCCGAGGCTGACGTCGCACAATAGAATTTTAACTTCCTATTCCTTCGTGCTTCTCTTTATCTCCGGGAAGTATTTCTTGTGCTGCCGATCATAACCACATAAAGTCCAATATATGGCCTACACGCCACAACAGGAATTCAAACTAAGGATTTCTATCTATAACTAGGCCGAAACTGTTGAAATGAAAGCAATGTGGAAATTGAACACATAGATCAGTTGATGTCAGTCACAAATGGGATATTTTAATATCGTATAGTGTGACAAATGTAACCAATAAGAAGTGTCAGTAAGTAAATGATGCTCAAGACTTTAGAGAAAGAACAAAAACTGATCAATCCAATCAGAAACATTGTTTTCGGCTAACAAAGATGGCAGCAAGCTCTGTAGTTGTCTGCTAAACAATCAAGTGCGTCGCCTTGGACGATGCTCAGTTGTTTTTTTGTTTCACTCTTTCGCTGGGCATGAGATAGCTATAAACACATCCTCTATTAGAACATCCTTGGTCACAGTGAGGAACAGTAGATGTCTTGCTCCAAATTCTTATTTTATTTATTTCTCTGTCAGGAACAGAACAAAGCACATAAGAAATCAAAGGATAACAAATGCTACTTAACTAGTGAATAACCAACTATGGACCATGGAAACTATGTGAACTTGCTGTGCCGAAGGAACCAACCTATGCAGGTAGCATGAGTGTTTTATAAAATGAGCAGTATTTGAAGAGAAGTGATGAGTTGACAGTTGACCATTATCGAAGACAATTGGTTGTGTGATTCAGCTAACTGTGTTTCTACGCACATTTTTCAAAGTTCTTTGTTAGTTATGACTATTTTCATTAGTGACTTTACTGTATGTTCTACAGTTGTAACTTCGTCGCTTCCAAGGCATAAAGGCGTAAATTATATTCAAAATTAGTACACTTACGCCATTCTACCTCGAATGCGATGATATACATTTACAATGCTTCTCATGCAGTTTCAGTGGGAATAGGATGTGTACTAAGGTGGGTAGCCATAATCTTGGTATTTCATGTAAATGAATAAATAATATTGTTCTGTCATGTATTTATATTGTTAAGGTTCTACATTACAATTTCTCTAATATATCTCTAAAAGTTTTAAGTGTTATTATGAATCTTATGCCAGGATTCATAATTACCGCGATAAGCTCTTTCTTCACGCTTCCTTAATTAATTTACGATATTATTACTCGGGAGAACAAACACTCATGAAGAATTGTCAAGAGTAATACATGCTCGTTGTGCAAGAGATCATAAGGAACATACAGCTATGAAACTTACGACGTAGAAGCTGAATAGTTCCATATAATTTTGTAGATTGGGCCTCACAGCAGACACTGGACACTGTTTAGTTGTATTATCGAGTAAGAATGATTCTACGGCGCAGCACGTGAAGCATTCGAACGCGTGTACTGTATCGGCAATGGAATACATTTGAATGAGGCAATATGGTGACGATTGCAAGGTCGCTGAATGACTGGACCATGCAGTTATCACTACGATGGGATGTATTGCGAAGTGAACGCAAACACATCATATATCACGTATTCAAGTTGCAGCTTATCCGGTAATATGTATATGGTGGCCCGAGAGCAACATTTACATATATACTTAATTTTATTGGACCATCATTAGCACCAATACAACCTCCAATATCTTTAGAACTCCGCATGTCCTCCACAGCTAGAGTGATGGAATGGACCAAAATAACCAATCTGTTATCATTATCACGTACCATGTCTTACAATGGGTAACAACATTTCTGCAATGATTTAAGTAACATTAAGGGTATATAATTTACAGCCTTTCCCTAGACAATGAAAGCTCTATGATATGTATGTATTGAAATATTTAGGTATGTCAGAGTGCTTTAATCTAAATAAGTGAATACTAGTTCTCAAATACTTACTGTGTAGAGTAGAGTGAAATCCAGAGGAAAGAATCCACAAGCACTGAATCCAATTTTCCTGAACTCTAACTGAGCGCAGAACATCTGAAGCTGAAACACAAAAATTAAATGTCTTTTGTGGGCGTTAGAAGCAAAAGCTGCAATCTCCACTTTTTGGAAAACCGAGAATTTGATGACATTAAAATCTCTAATGAAGGTAAGGCCTACTTCTTCGTGTATTTTATAGTTTTATGTGTAGGAACCTCAGTAAAAACTACCCATATGCTATCACATTTATCACCATAACTTTTCTTTTGATTCTCCCGTAAAATTTGCTTTTAACCCCTACATATATTACATTACGCAACTCATTAATTTTGTATCATTTAAGAAAGTTAAATTCTATTACATTTTCGTAGTTACAGTATCTAGTGAGGGGCTGGGTGGAGTACCAAGCCCTTCAAGCTAGAATGTATGAATGTTGGATATCTTTACTGTACTTGGAGAAGTTAAATTTTTAATTCTGCTCAATTAGTCATATCAGGTCAGGTTTCCCAAAAGGTTTTACCAGGCTGTCCCAGAAGTCTTGAACCATCAGCACAGTGACTTGCATGAGGTAAAATTGTGGGAGGATAGGTGGCGCCACCAATGAAAACTGTTGGCAGGCATAGAAGACAGGTTCGTCGGATCAAGTGAAGGCAAGTACTGCGTATGTAGCGAGTGTTCCCGGAAAGTAAAAAAGGGTAACATGAGTGAGGACCAAATTGCAATTGGAGCTGTGCAACGATTTTTATGAAAAAGAAAAGAACTAACTGCAAAAGCTGCAGCGGATGAAATTTGTCGTCTAGAGAACGAAGCAGTACTGGATTGATCGACAGCTTCCCGTTGGTTCAAAAAATACTTCGGGTGATTTAAGCCTCGCGGACAAGCCCTGCAAGGGTAGACCTCCGATGGACATTAAAGACCCTCTGCAAGATGCTGTGAGTGCTGAACCACACTCGAGTACACGTGTGTTAGCAGGAGTGGTTGGGGCATCTAAATCGACAGTAAACCGTCGCTTGCATGACATGGATTACATCAATGAACAGCCCCGACAAAGTCCCCATGAGCTGACAGAGGAGCAGGCCCAGCGCAGAGTGGCAATGTGTCAGACTTTGTTAAAAACAAACCACGTGGTCTTCGTTTCTGGAGGAGAATTGTGACAGGCGAAGAGAAGTGGGTGTTTCTGAAAAACCCTGACACACGAAAACAGCGGGTGAAAAAATGACAGGAAGCCCTAGCCAATGTGAAACAGGACAGATTTGGGAAAAAGGTCATGCTGTGTGTTTGGTGGAATATTGACGGGATAATTCATTTTGAGTTTGTTCTCGAGGGTCGTGCTGTAACAGGTGAACTGTATTCTGAACAATTACGCCGAGTGTATGCCATTGTAAAAGAGAAATATCCGGCATTAACGAGGAGGAAGAGGTTATTGATGCAAATTGACAATGCTCCGAGTCATCGGTCTCGAAGTGTGACCAACACCCTGGCTGAAATTCACGGGTTTGAGTTGTTACCTCATCCTGCCTATAGTCCAGATGTTGCACCCTCAGATTATGGTTTGTTTAGCTCTCTCTCACATTTCTTGTGTAGTCGGCAAGTTTGGAAGAATAATAAAAACACTATTAATCATATGAACATAAAGAATATTAAATGTATTATTCATACAACCATAAAGTAAATAATCTCTTATGCTTCTATGAAAAATAATGTTCAATAACTTTGCTATCAAATAGTTCTGTTTTTCAATTTTCCAACTTAACATCAACTTTCTTGTCAATGTGTTACCATTATTTTTGCCTATACCCTTCATATTTGTGACACAAGATGTGTAACTTTGTGTCACACATATGCACACAATACTTTATATATACAGGGTGATTTAATAAAACCGTAACAAGACCATAACTCAGCTTCTAGTGCACAAAAATTATTAAAACAAACAAATTCATACCAAAGTGCATGTGCGGGAATTAAATGGTGATGCTTCTGAATAGGTGTCTCGGAAATATCTCTACGCAGAGGCAACTTCAAAATTTAATTGACAAGAGGGGTTGATGTTGCTACCGTTGAAGAAGAGCTCAATTGTGAAGAACTTTTAGAAAAAGCACTTTTCGATAGCTCATACCGTTTGGCAACTACAAAACTTAATTGGTGGCCAAACGTGACATGGTGTACAGGGTTTAAGGATGCTGTAACTCAAAGAAAATAGTGAGTAAAAGTCCGAAACAAAAATAAATTACTAAATAGAATATGCGGAATCGAGTGGTGAAAATTTCAAGAACAACTTCAAAATTTTAGATAGAAAGAATGATTGATTTATCTTTCTTTGAAACAAACATGAAATTTTGAGCAACCCTCAGAGGAAACATTTTTAAATATCTTCAGTTACAAGAGGTACTTGAGAAAGTTAACTCTTGACCTACCAATTAAGTCTTAGAAGTCAACAATTAACTTACGAAGAAGCTCTTGTAACTGGAGATTTTTAACAACTGGAAACATATATCGTGGGTAATTTAATGCAACAAATAAATTTACTGTTATTTCATAACGTGAACATGAAGTCAAATAAAAGTAAGAGTCAAGTAGAAATGAAACTATTAATGGCACAGCTGTCCTACAAGCAAAGAGTCCATTTACCTCTTCTTTAATTTCTGGGTCCAGTTTTCGATTCTGAAGCTTGTGTAAAAGAACTCCAATTTGATGAGCCTGGAATGGGAAAATTATAATTCGTTATACTCGCATTAATATTCTAATATCCTAAATGTTGCTAAAATACATTTCTAATAAATATAGTTCTAAATTATCTTAATAAATTTTCACGAAGATCATTTAGTTCAGATTTCCAGGTAATTTCATATTTAATTACTATAAAATAAAAAAGCCTGTAGTAACTTATTTTTAATGAAGAATTAATTTCTTTCCCACGAACTGGACAATTTTTTTCTCTGTTTATTATTAGGTAGATTTCGAAGAAAAATATACCTATTGAGATCGATACGATATGAAAGTATATATTTATATATATATATATATATATATATATATATATATATATATATATATATATATATATTTACACGCTAACGGCCATAATTTTGAAGATATTTGAACCAAATTTTTATATGTTGTTTCTAGGCTTAATAGCTCGGTTAAGTTCGTTAATGAGCAAAATCGGTAACCACCTTGGATCCAAAATGGCCGCCGAACCCATTGTTGTATAGAATACACAGCCTAAACCGCTGGGGCTATTGAAATCAAATTTGGCATAAAGGTAAAACATCACTTTTTGATTACGAAAATGTTACCTAATGAGTTCAAAGACGAGATCTTGGATCCAAAATGGCGGAAGTAAGAAATCTATTTTCCATATCGTTTGAGCTAGAGATACGAAATTAGACATAAAGGTATATTGTCACTAGTAGTTCAAGAAAATATTACGAAATTTTGAAAAAGTCGCCATCTTGGATTCAAAATGGCCGCTGAACCCATTGTTGTATAGAATACACAGCCTAAACGGCTGCAGCTAGAAATATTAAATTTGGTAACAATATACATTATCATTTGTATGTTACTAAAATATTACATGATGTATCCAAAGACGCCATCTTGGATCCAAAATGGCGGACCTAATAAAACATTTTCCACACCGTTTGAGCTACAGATACGAAATTTGGCATAAAAGTGCGTTATGACGAGTAGTTTAGGGAAATATTACAACATTTGGGAAAAGTCGCCATCTTGGATCCAAAATGACCGCCCAAAATCCCATTTTGCACACCGTTTGAGCTGGATAAATTAAATTTTACTTGAAGTTGTATCATCACAAGTAGATCACGACAATATAAGAGAACTTTCAAAAAATCGTCAACTTGGATCCAAAATGGCCGAACCAAAAATCCAATTTCCAAATCATTGAAGGTAGAGAAACGAAATTTCTTTGAAGGTGTATGACCAAGAGTAGGTTACAATAAATGGGACAAACCTTCCTTTTGGGGACGCAGCCCCCCGTGGGAGGGTACAGATGGATACCATGGTGGTGTAGTGCTGCAGTGAGATTTTGGTTAAGATAAAGGAGGCGCATTCTCTCAAAAGGACTGAAGTTGGGGGGCGAACCCCCTACGGGGGTCTGGGGGCAGCG
>JAGDQP010005632.1:41928-55088 GCA_022664845.1 Lepisma saccharinum
ATATGTCTTGTGAGGTATCGTTGAACAGCTCTTGATGAATAATCTACAAAACAATAGTTTCTCGATAGCTCTCATATAAGGCGAGATTTGAATTTTTGAAAATAAAAAAAAACTTCGAGATCTACCTCAGCCTGTAGGCCTACCGAAAGGGATTTTTTTACCTTACTTTGTTACAATTGGCCAAAACATATGATCTCACTGAGGAAAGACAAATGCATGTACTCTAAGAATGTAAAAATGTATGTATGTACGTACTCTCCGTTCTCTTCTTTAAACTGTATCCTAATTGTAAGTTCATTTAAGACGAAAATAAATCACGGTATTCAAATCAATTTTATGCATAAGATCATACACTGCTTTGATTGATCTCTACTGTAATTACAGTATGGTATGTTATTAAGAGTTCAGCGTCGTATGTTTAAAAACATATTACCAATCTAAGTTGCCTAAATTAAAAGGGTTTAAGTTGATCCACATTCACATTTATGGTTTTTGTATGAAGGAGGAGAATAATCTTTCGAATGTTACGTTGTTCGAAAAACAGAGAAGCCAAAGAAAAAAATTCTAATGCTCAGAAAACTAAATTTTTGATTCAAAACTTATTATTATAATAAATAGTGTTTCCTTCTGATAGCTAAAGTCTTGCTTGCAATTTAAAGACACGAACTTCAACAATGGATAACGCTGGTGATAGACAACTTACGAGTTTTGTAATCTCCAGAAATCCTGCATGCACTTGCAAGGTTTTCAAATAAACTCCTTAGTTGTGTTATCAATTTGCACAGTTTGTGCTTAATAGAATAAACATGAAAAGTTAATAAAGTCGAATAATTATATTCCACTGCAATACAGAATGAAATGAAGAATCTGGATTATCCGTTTCTTGATTAACCGTTCACTGCATTAGCCAGGACTTTTAAGATTTCCATTTTTCATGTGTTAAGAACTAAGCAATCTGCATTTGAATCGTCAGAAACATTGATCCTATCTGGAACAAGAATATGATACTTCAGTTTCAGATATTGTTGTCCTGAGAAGAACTGAGATGGACATCAAGGACAAAATTGCTGGTGGCAAAGTGCAGGAAGAAATGAAAGAATGCTTCAAGATTATATAATTAAGCAAGGGAGATTGGGGTAAAGAGGGACACTTGTTGCAAAAGACATCTTTAACCAACTGGCGCACATCTACTATTTGCCTCACTAGATAGCTTAGGTTACCTCTTTATAGCTGAAAATGATTTTTCATAAAACGTTTTTGTGGTTGTTCTGCAACTATTTTTTTTTAAACAAAACCTCGGATGTTCTTCTCTGTCTCAGAGATTGGGGCAAATGAGAACACCCGTTCTATTCTCTATGGATGGGTTTTTGAAGTAACTTTGGGCAATGAGAAACATTCTTAGTTTCTCATTGACACAAATATTTTTAAAATCAGTAAAGAAGTAAGAAAGGTATGTGCAATCAAAATAAAATAAATATGATGTGTTTTGGAAATAACACACAAAGAAACGTAGTGAATAAATTCAATTTCGAAAGCAAAAGCTTGTTTTAAGTATGTGAATAGAGACAGAAAGTGTAGCTGCTCAACAAAACGCAAGAACTAGATCTTAACTAAGGAAACAACATTCTTCTCTTCGCTGATAAACTTAATGCGTTGGATAAATGAAATTTTTAAAAACTATGGAAATATTATCCCACTAATAACTTAAGCATAAGGAAACACAAAAACTTAACTTCAACTTAAGGAACAAAATAATTAAGTTACAGTAGTTGTTAAACATAAGCTTCACCTTGCCGACCTGGTAGTCGTGTTGGTTGGGGTGCTAAGCCAGCGACTTCGAATCCCTGCGAGGACATGGATACTTGTGGATTTTAGAGACTTAGCAGCTAATGGACTGAAGACGGGTGAAAGTCATTAGTTACTAAAATAGCCCCAAAATAGAGATTTACATTTTTTATAACCTCACCTTGGTATGTTAACTGTTTACAACCAAACATTTTCAGGACATTGAAAATTTTGTCTAAAATGCCTGGCAGAGGATTTCTTGCAAACTTTGTTGGATACTAAAGATAAGTGCATAGTAACAGTTGGATATTAACTGAATAATAGTATTCCTTTTGTCCCATATTCAGTATACTTTCAAATACACCACATTTCTATGTATCCTACTCAGCTCCCGTGAGTTTCTCATTCTCCGAAAATTGTCCCTCTTCACATCTGAAACTAAAAATTTTACTTTGCATGTTTAGGAGCCACTTTTCCAGAGAACTCGAACAACACAGTCCTTTGTCTTCACACACCTCGTTAAGCTTAAAACACGCACTCTACAAGTTAAGTTTCATGTCGGTTGAATGATTGCCAGAAATTTTACAGAAAGTCAAGCAAGACACTACAAAAACTGGAAACATTTTTTTTTCATAGAATTTTAAGGGAAGTGTTACTTTGTTCACAGGTGAGATTAAATGATACTTCCATACATTTCAGTCATTGTTTGTAAACAAAAATAATCCTTTATTAGTCGTCCTCGATGATCTGCAAAGGCGCAGGGGAAGCAGAGAGGTGTTTGAACGGAAGCAAGCTTTAAACTGGTACCTTTTAACTTCCCCCGCCACTTTTATTGCCCACTCTTTTCTTATCTCCTCTAATAAAAACTCGTCTTCCACCCAATGAGTTGTGTCTCAAGTCTCAACAGCTACAGATATCTCTCACTTATTATGTCAGTCTCGAAGATGAAATCTAACATTTCAGTGCTACCCCCAACAGCAATGTACTTTTTCAGAAATATTTGGACTGGCTTCTGTTATGAATAGAACTCATATGGAAACACTTCCGGTACGAATATCCTATACTCTTGCGTAGCTCGAAATGTGAGCATGCGATCTATGCTATAAGTAACACCGAGAAGCGCTCAATCCGCCAGCTCGAGTTTGGTCTTGTGGCTAACTGATCTGATAGTCCCGGGTTCGAACCCTGGCGTCGAAGTTTTACATATTTTTTAAAAAGAAAATTAAAGTGTTTTCCCTTTTTATGTAAACATAAAAGGAAATTTAATAAAAGTTGTGATTTATAATTTTAAAATAGGCCACTAAAAACTAGGATGTATATAAACCCACCAGGGCAGGATGCACACTAAGCGAAGCGAGGCGTGCAAGGGGGCCACGGTGCGTCCGAAGTGATCTGGGAGGCGATAGCCACGGGGGGGAGGAAGCAGCCCCCGGTTAGCGGTGGGTATGAGCAAAAGTGTTGTTTACGCAAAATAGCTGTTAACTCAAGAGTGCCCGTACCGGAAAAGTTTCCATGAGGACTCTTCTTAGAGAGGAGGCACGGCGAATAGTTCTCAAAAAATCTTTCCCTCCAACAAAGCAGCATGGTTTCAGAGTATATCTACAGGTGCAGAGTAGACTTGGACACCGGCTCCTCCACAACAATGGGGATGGAAGCAAAGACGAAGTGCTCTGCGGACTGAGGGAGCTATAATCCCAATGCAGGGGACCGACCTCAGAGCCCCAGATGATAAATTAAATTTGCTATTCTGCGAATGTACCAAGGGCTGAACTGGTGGAAAATGAAGTTACCGCAAAGCCGGGTTGAATTTCTCTCCTATTTGCAACAACTGCTCGGATAATGTCTCAATGGCGTTCCTTCTGTAGAAGACGATGAGTCAGAGATTAGCAAAGTTCCATTTTCCACCATTGCCCATTTCCATTTTCCCTTGGTACATTTTCAGAACAGCAAATTTAATTCATCATCTGGGTCTCTGAGGTCGGTCGACCGGACAAGGATGAGCTCCTCAATCCCCAGAGCACTTCACCTTTGCTCCTGTCCTCATTGTTGTGCCGGCGTCCAAGCCAACTCTGCACCCGTAGATACTTATACTCTGAAACTGTGCTACTTTGTTACAACCTCTGTTGGGGTAGCTATAAAATGTCAGGTTTTATCTTCGAGACTGACATCTAAATGTATTTGTAGTTGTTCACAGATAGCTTGTTGGGGGAAAGACAACTCTTTATAAGGAGAGATAAAAAAAGAGGGGACAAAAAAATTAGTGGGCGAAGTGGAAAGGAACCGGTTCAAAGCTCCCTTCCATTCAAACACTTCTCCCTTTGCCTCCTCACTACGCCTTTGCAGATCATCGAGGACGACCAATAAAGGATTTTTTTTACAAACAATGGCTGAAATGTATGTAGATACCAATATCTATAATTAAATCTCACTTAAGATTATGTTACTCGTATTTACATTACTATGTTGTATTTGTTTTAAAAATAACTATCACTTATATATTTAACATAAAATGTTAAATTATATACACATTTTATAGGAAATTTAATGCTCTAAAACTTTTATTCCGAAGGGGTTTTGCCGTAAAACCAATACTTTAGGAGCTAGGAGACAAAGTGCACCGAAAAATGTGGTGTAAAACTTTTATTTCTAAAAAAAAAAAAAGATATATTTTTCGAGCGAATATATCTTAAACGATTAGAGATAGAGAAAAACGTTCAGAGACAGACCTGTAGGTAATTTATTTAGCTTTAATTTTGTATAGGAACATTTTTGCACTACGACCAACCGTTCAAGACATATAAGCGAAAATCCACAAAAGTCACACATTTTGCTACGCTACGGAGTTAGGTCACTCTGTAGGGCAGGGGACTTTTGGTATAATCATCCCCAAACACCTCGAAACATATCGCAGGAATAAAATCTTTAGGATCAAAAAGTCTGTCTACAAACCCTTTTGGAGCGTTCGTTGACTAGACTAAAATCTGTAGCTGTTCAGTGGCATTCAAATAAGCGAATCAACAAAATTAGACTTTTCTTTCGGCTGTCTTCAACTCTAATGAATATAATATTATTCTCGTCCTTTGGAGTCCTTTCTAATACACACACACATGCTCTACTATCTACAGAACCTTTCTTTCCATTGTGTAACAAGCTTGCATAAAAAGTTTAATTTCATTAATTTCTTGAAGAAAATGTGCTGTTTTTAACACTCACTGGAATTAATTTGTCTCTTTAACCGAAAGTGCATTAAAAATTCAAAATTAATGATTTTCCAAACTCTCACCCCAGAGGAGTGTGGGTGGCAAGGATCTAACAATGTAAATTTATCTAGACTATCTAGTAATAATCGAAAACCAAAATTTATTATTATTTGTTTTGTAAAGAATGGCCCTTCGACCATTTCACTAATGAGGCATCTTTAACAAACTAGCACAACTAATAGATCTGAAGACATAAGAGGAACATAATAATACCCACAGCTATTACTTTTGATATCTTAACTGTAAAATGCTCGATTTGCTGCAAGTTCTAACGGACTACTATATTGCAAGAGCAATTTGCCTTGAGACCTACCAGCAGAAACTCAACGTATGAGTACATTTTTCCCGACAAGAAAGAAGTGCAACAGTGTAAACAACTAAAAATCATTTTCACAATATTTTGGAGGTGGTTATTCATTTCCTCTGAAGGTTTAAACTATATTTACCTTCCTTGTAATACCCGTGCATGGAACTGTCAGCAGAAAAAATGTAGCTAGAAACCAGAGTAGAGAGATACTCATTGATACCATGATTAACCGATCTCTCAGAAGAAAGTCAATTCTCAAGATCATGTAGAATACGTAGAAGATGATCTCACAAGCTTTATGCGTAATCACAACCAATAGACTCAGGCCAAACGCCGAGTTCAAACGATCAATTGAATCTAACAGGAAATCGAAGATAATTCGAAACTGTTGAATAGCGCTGAGATCCTTTGATTTCCGTAAAGATATTTCACGAATTATGAACTGGTGTTTGTTACTCCGTTCTCTGTAGGAATCAGTTATGTTATCTTGGTGACGACATTCTTCGGTCAAACCCCTCTGATTCCACAAATATGCGGAGAGCTGTATCCTCAATTCCGAGAATCGTTCATAAAGAACACAACAGACTCCGAAGAAGAGTAAGTCTATTGCTAACTCAAAATAAGGAACCACTAAACAGGAAACTGATTGTTCTGGGTAATCTTCGGAGAATCCAACAGCATCAAGGGTGGTTTTAATATTGACTATGAAAAGAGAAATGGTTACCACAATGATACACTTTCTACGGACGTGTATGTGAGAGCACTTTGCCGGCTCTAGTATTTCATCTAACTTATCAACTATTTGAAATGTAGAAATGACTCCAGAAGATTGTTTCAAAGACAACACTGCAAGAAACACTCCCGAGAAAGTGATGAGAACTTCATCTGCAAATGCAATTCCAGAAACCAAACTCGTTTTTGAGAAATTTCTTTCCAGAGACAAGGATATTAAGAACCAGAATCGGATGGACAAAAGAATAGACAACATCAACAGAGAATAGAAGAACCATTTTCTAGATTTCACCAGTTCTCGTTGTCGACCTTTATTAATTACACAACATGGCATTAAACCTAAAATTCGAGACAAGTAAATAGCAATGGAAACTGATCTTAGTGTATCCATGGTTACACAGTCATTCACTTGAACATGACACAAACAATAGAACACAGGAGGAAGAAAGGCAAAGTAGAGAAATCAGCCGCCAAAGAGTTCGATATTAAGCGACTGACGTATGCTCATTAAAATATCAATATATATTTTGAAGATCAATTTAACTACTTTCCGATAACATTACCTTTCATGTCCATTTCATTTTGTTTCATATAAATGACTTACTGTCAAAGTGTAAATTACTTTTTCTTCCTGAAAGGGAAGTCATTTTAAAGAAACAACCAAGGAAATGGTTTGCCACCATTTTCCTTATTTTTGTAACGAAATGTTTTCAAATTACTTTAACGATTTCCATTTAACTGTGGTATTTTCAGAGATAACAAAACGTAGAAATATTGCATCATTCATTGTTATCCTCTAAATCGTATTCTTTAAGATATTATATCGAATAACGTGAGCGAAAACAATTCAGCTGTCATCCAATAAGAAAACAAATCGATGTATGCTGTATGTGTTGTGTGGTCGTACAAAGATAACAAGGGGAGTAATTTGCTTGAAAATAAACTTTTGTACTTTTTGAAATATTATAATACTCCTTTTGAGAGACAGTAAATAATTGAGAGAGAGAGAGAGAGCAATTGAGAACAAATAATTAAAAAAGATGGGCATAATTGTCTCTTAGAACTCAGAATATCTAGTGACGCAAAAATTAAACATTTTTTTTGCAGAGTAAAAGTAATAAAACGTGGAATTATTTGTCAATGTAATCTTTTTGTAGATGTGGTAACATTTACGATTTATGTAATATTAAAGCATTGCTTGTTATATGTGATGGAGGTTGGAAAAGGATAAGATTCTGATTAAATATGAGAAATACAGTATAATATTCTAGTTCAGGAGGTTGAGGTCTCAGCTTCTGTTTTTACAGTTGCAGAATGTGGATCGACTCGGGGGAGGGATATAGGTTTGAGTCATGCTGACTGACGATTTCCAGCTTTTCTTTCGGTTTCAGGAGGCGAATATCGATGTGATATGTAAAGTGAGGTCTTGGCGGTTTCCATTACTTTCCATACAAGTTTAATAAAAATGAGTTCATCGGAAGTCAATACTTATCTTGGTAGTAATGACGCAAAACTGAGGACATTGGAAAATTTTTATAAATTATACTTTTCTATTTAACATGTAAGTAAAAGGTATTTTTGAAAAAAGGAGACCCGAAAAAAAAATATTTGCACGGTACCTGAATAGATTCTGAAATATATTAAAGGAAATAATGAATCAGCAGTGGTAATACACCGTGTCAAGTAGACGAGCCCTGAAACTAATAGAATATACGCGCTAAATGGAGCAAAATTCCAAAGAGCGTAGGAATCATATGTATTTTAAAGGGTATGATTGCAGGAGTTTAAGTTTTTCAGAAATTGATAAAAACTGTTTAATATACAAAACAATAGAGATAAATTCTATTCAAATTAGCAGCTTCAGTGATTGAAAAGTAATTCTGAGTTATAAGTTTGTATCGCAATTGAAGTATCCTCAGTAGCACATACGCGTTTTAAACGTTGATAAAACCGTTGAAAAGGCGGACATAAAAATATTTTATCAACGTTTAAAACACGTATGTGCTACTGATGATATGATTTTTTAATTGAATTTATTTATGGTCTTTAGTCATTAAGGTTCAGGCCAGATAGGGAGGGGAAAGGATTCTGGAAGGTGTCGGCTAAAGTCTATGTTGAAGGTGCCATCCCGGCATTTGCCTGGTGTGACTGAGGAAAAACCCTGGAAAAACGTCAGTCAGGATAGTCGGTCGCTGGGATCGAACCCACGATCTCCCGAATGTTACCACTGAGCTACGGCGGCTCGGTTTGAAATATATGAATATGTTATTGGCCAGTTAAAGTTGGGGACTGAAGCCCTTTTAAAATTGCTAGATAAAGTATAGAAATCACATTTAGTTCCTTTTATTAACTATTCATTTCCTATAATTTGCTGTTCATATGCTTCTAAGCTAACGTAATGTTGACTGCATACATTATCAATTAGATTCTTCTAAAGTTTTTAACACCAGTCTATGAAAAATCATTACCTGACAGCAAGTTTAATAGTCGTCTTGGTTTTCATTATTTGCAGGACACTAAAATAATATCACAGTAATATGAGAATTCATGAGGCACAGAAGGCTTCTGTTTTTCCAAATCTTCAATTTTATTGAACTTGAAGGAAACTTTACCTAACGTATAAGCTCTAGACTGATGGACTGATGCTCTTTAAAAATAATATGAAGTTTTCAGTTAACTACAAAACGCACATTAATTGGTTTATTCATTAAATCTTAACACCAATACGTGGAGCTATTACTGTATTTTCTGAAACGTTTCAAAATTAAAAATTACCAAACTGTGAACTGATGCCCCTTTAAAAGTAAACGATTCATATAGCAGTGATTCTGAAAAATACAACGATAAAGATATTCGTTGTTTCAAGATCCTCTAAAGAAATACTTCAGGTATAGTCTCATATATTCAAATTCCACTTTAAGCTAAGGTTCAATACAAGGTGCCCTCAGATTCACTGAAAATGGCCAATGGATTCTTGGGTCCCATGAACAATATGTGGATACGGAGTCTATATTTGATGTAAAGTTAAGATTGATGTTTACTGTCTCTCATAGGTATACCTAAGTATTGCCAGCTTGTTCAATTTTCGGGCGCTGAAAATTATTGAAAATCTTTATTTAGAGTTATGTTTTTGTCTATTTAAAATTATAGTATTGTAGTTCAATAACTGAAAACTTTCGAAGAATTAACAATTCAGTAAATTTGTTTCTTTGCCATGAATAAAACAAGGTCAAAGTATGCTGCACAACGAAGCAATACAAAAGAAAGGAAAACATAAGAAACTAAAACATAACAAACAGATAACACACTTAAGACTACGAAGCAAACAATTATTACAAATTAATTCTCGAAATTAAATGAACTAAGTTTCTTCGTAAGTAGACTAAAATTATGATAGATAACAATATGACTTATACAGATCGAACGCGAATTAACTTCGAATTCTTGTGAAAAGTCCCCCGCCCGCACATAATCAATGAAAAAGACCTCTCCGTTAAATTCTTTGAAATTTGGATTTCCATACTTTATAGCTTTGTAAAAATTTATTAATGGACAGAAGTCATGAAAAATCATAGAGCTTCTATGAAGTCAAAAAAGTGTAGGAACACCAAAAGTTGCTTATTATGTTTTGGAAAATAAGAGTGCCACCGCGTCCACATGCATTTTTGTACGTTATAGTGTTAAGATATAAAATGAAATAAAGATGTATTCTTTATTGCAATAGAAAAAGTATTTAACTAGATATGAACCAATTATATGAATACATAATTATTATGTGCATTACGAGTATTAATTTTTGTTCAAACTGAATCGGTTATTGCAGAAACGACGCATATGCCATAAGATTACATTGGTACATGTGCTATTTCTGAGATAACCTATTCAACTCAGCGTTTGGGGATTGAATTCTTGTATCTCCGCAGGAACGTGCAGTAGTAATATCTACCTAATTCGCACTTAGAATTATCCAAAAACTTACTTAACCAACTCTGGCTCTAGTCCATCCTCAAGTTCAGTTATAGTCAGAGTGGTGAATGGTTTACTTACACGCTTAATGCTTCGACGATAGCATTTACTGGTAAAGTAAGTGACGCATTTATAAAGTTGAGCGCGGTGTTGAACCTTTTTATTAGGACAGATTAGTATGTGCACTTCAAATTGTTGTTGTTAACCTACAATTGGCAAACATTGACGCACAACACTTTCGCCTTCACTTATCCAAATGATGGCTTATTAGGAAAACAATTGAAGGGCATATTTGGGTAAAGGCGTATGCGGATTTTTACCATTTTTCAGGAAGGCGGTAAAAGCCTTTATTAGAGATATTATTATTATTAATAATATTTGGAGAAAAGTATAGAATGGATAACAGCAAATAAAGAAGTCCTAGGGAGATAATATGCACACCCCAATACATGTATACATACTGACACGTTCACGATTACAGGAAATACATTCATCTTATTTTCCGCGAAATTTTTAGATACAAATTACCCCTTTTTTATAACTCACAAATAGAGGGAACATGAATTAATATATTCATCCGATTGTTCATTATATGTTATTTCATTTTAGAACGTTATGTACAGTTTTTTCAAGAGATGTCAGGGTTGTGGCATATTAGATTTTATCTATTAGCAATGGCAGTGAATCGAATTTTCTAGTGGAAATATCTGAACATGGTAAATGCAGGATGATATTATTTCCCCTGCGCTCCTGATATATTTATCTCGGTTAAGAGAATGACTATATTTTTACCCAATTTCTTTCGGTTTACCAAAAGAACGCGCAATGTACCATTCTTCCAGAAAGACCTTCAACTATTAGAGATAAAGAGAGTATACGCACCTGCTTTTGAATTGAAACACACGGAACTATTATCAAAAGTAACAGACTAACAAACCACAATACAGTCGAGGATATAATGAAACGGTAAGAGCCTTCTGTACCAATGTATGCAATTCCAAAAATAATGGAGTAAAGACTGACAACAATTTCATAGAATTTGTGAGCAATGCAAAGCAACAAACGTGAACCAAAGGAATCATCCACCATTTCAATGAAGTCACATAATAAATTATATTCTTCTCGGAGCTCTTCCAGTACAGCTACATTCCGGCTTGTTTGATGGCATTGGAACCATTCCTCACTTGGCTCTAGTAATACAGGATTGTTAATGAAATGCAACTTGCGTACTGTGTGAAACTTGATTGGAGACTTCAGTTGTTCCAAGACTTGCGAGAGTTTGATGTTGAACTTCTGGAATTTGTAGTGAATGATGATGCAAAGTATTACAAATTGAGTCGCTATTGCGTCTTCCATTAAGAGCACGTAGATAAATGAAATGACGTCAATTCCACATACGAGTAAATTCGAAATTCTTGCAATACCATTTCCGCAGAGGAATGCAAGAAAGACGACCACTTGAAGAAGAAGCTTTGTTCCCAATGATTTTCTTGTCTGAAATTTCTCATCCAATGAAGGAATTATATTGCATAGCTGAAGAACGTTGTTTATTTCTCTTAGGGACAAGATTATGATGATAACGCCGTTTCCAGAAGTTACAATATGATTTGCTAGCACAAGATAAAAGAGTATGTTATCTTCTGATGATAAATCGGACAATCGATAAAGAACCATACTGAAATGGATGCGTGCAACGAGAAAGGCTACTAACACTAAAATAGAGTAGATGAACCATTTAGCTGACTTGAACATGACTTTGGACGATTGTGTTTGGCCAACAGAGTAAGGCATGGCACCAAAGAGACGGACAACGAATATGATTGGACACAATGCTCTCATCGAATCCATATTTAGATCTTTTACTTAATATAGGCTCCTTTCCTGCTGTAGGGATACCGAAGAAGTGGAGTAGCGTTTGTCACATAACAGGTGTTTCATACGAACTAAATAAGTACCCTTTCCGATTTCTTGTACTGTTAAGATATAACGACACGCGTATAAGTAAACAGTTCTTGAGTGATGCCTTGGTTTTGTAATAATAATGTCTGTATTTGTATTGCCTCTCTAATTGCTACAAATTGCATTTGTTTAATGTTTCATCTAAAGAATTAAATTGAAGTAGTCTAGAGTGGAAATTAATCTTTAAAATAGTTTCTAATTCAGAAATATAAATGCTGTTTACTTTAGAGGTACATTTCCATTAAACTACGAGGGTAATTTTCTTGTCTGGCCTTGAACTAAAATATATTAGTGAAGATGGATACGTAGAAATTGTTTCGGAAAAATAATCAATATGGAATCAATTGTTTGTTAACTCCAGAATTTTTACATATAAATGGTTTAACACGACAGAATCGAATTTTTCCACATTTTGCTATACCGATTGCTTTATTCATGATACTTCGATCGTGCTTGCATTTGTTACTTTTTCTCTTCGATAGTGAATATAGATTTTCTGCTGGCTAATATTTTTATCAGAAGAACGCTGATTCACTTGGGATTTCACATTGAACTAAGAATTATAACTGGATTCTTATCACACATTTCATTTACCTCTTATATATCTGGTGTAGTAAAAAGTAATCCATTATTTTTGCATGACATTGAAGGCTTGACTTACCATAGTTAGAATGATCCGACTTAGGTCACATATGCGCCGTTTTGTTCGATAACGTGTTGCCATTTGGAATGTAATATCATGATGCCTCTCTCATAGAAGCCCTTGTCCCTATTGGCAAAAAATTGAGACAGTCGATGTTCACAACCCTCTCTTGACGCGAATTTTTCACCAGAAAACGTGTTCGCCATGGACAGGAACAGATGGTAATCACTCGGTGCCAGGTTTGGAATATAACGTGGATGCATAAGAACCTCCCAACCAAGCTGCCGGAGCTTCTGGCGAGTCACTATCGATGTGTGTGGCCTGGCGTTGTCCTGGTGGAAAACAATGCCTCTCCTATTGGCCAAAGCTGGCCGCTTCTGGGCGATTGCTGCCTTCAGACGGTCCAATTGTTGACAGTATAGTTCCGAGTTAAGGGTTTGGCCGTAGGGGAGCAGCTCATAGTAGATAATTCCCTGCCAATCCCACCAAACACACAGCAAAACCTTCC
>JAGDQP010005632.1:60088-76933 GCA_022664845.1 Lepisma saccharinum
GGCTGCTGGTCACTGCATCTATCATTACACTCACACAATCTAGATTCCCACTCTAACCTTAGACAACGCCCACATCTCTAACAGAGTGTAATTTTCTTTACTCATAACAAATTACATTAAAGAATGTAAAAATGATGTAAATAAATCCGCCTTGGTTAGAGATGTGGCCTCTGTCTGAGAGTGGCTGCTGGTCAGTGCACCGAACCCTACAATCACATAATATGGCTTCCGGCACCAATCTATGACAATTTCTATTGGCCACGCTAAAAGTCATGCAACTTATACCTTGCAATACTGACTGTTTAATTAGGTTCAAAATACATTCAAAGTGGGTGTACGTATGATTTAGACCGCTAAAGCCAAGATTTTCGACAGCTTAAGGTTAATCTACAGATAAAGCACTTGAATTAACACAGATAGCTTTTGAGTAGGAAACGGAAGCTTTATGAGTTTTCTGTAAGACCCGATCTGAGGATTGCAGTAGAGTGTTTTATTAGATCGGTTATGATTAATATCACTACGTCCCAGCCGCCTGAGCCATTACTGTCACGTAATACGGATACAGTCGGTATTGACTGAGGTTTCCTAAGTTTCTCTCAGTTACAACAGGCAAATGGCGATATGGTACAATTCTCTTCCTTACCCATGGAAGTGTGCTCTTCAAAGGATGTAACCCCTTATATGTGTGACTGGCTTAAGCCAATTACAACATTTGAAAACTATAAAAGAATTAACATTGCTCGGACATAATTACCAAATAAAATGGAGTCATTATACATAAATTAAAATTTAATTTTCAGTTGGTAGACGGAGATAAAAGCCAAAAATAGACACATCGTGTGTTAATGTCAAAAGTTGTTTATAAAATACAGGGTGTTCGAGGTAATTCCGGAATGTGTATAGGCAGTAGTGATGGGGAAACACATAAGGCTACCTCGAATCGAGGTGCCCTCTCTGTTCGCTCGGTCATCGAGGCGTCAGTGTGCTTTCGACGGCTGGCGAGCACAGAACGATGAACCGGGAATACGATCGTCGGGCGGCGATACTAGAATCGCTTCGCGCCGGGAAGACACCAAAAGAAATCATCGTCTGGTTTGGGTACAGCAAGAGCCAAGTTTATGACATTACTCGAAAGTTTAGAGAATCGGAGGATCCAGAACTTGTTACTGCTGCCAGCAAACAACACAATAAGCGATCAGATCGGATAAGAACTGACGATTTTGTTGCGGAGCTGATAGAGAAGATCAAGGAGCATCGTGGAGGAAGCATGCATAGCTTGACGACGTAAATGGGCGTGGCCACATCGACAGTCCATCTGGCAGTGGATTAGGACCTGCAGTGGAAATCATTTGTGTTTCAGAGCCGTCAGTTGTTGACTGAACAAAACAAAATGGACAGAAAACTGAAAGCGCAAGCTCTCCTCAACGACATCACGCACGATAGCGCTGGTTTCCTGAGATTCTTCTCAGGCGACAAGAAGTTTATCCAAGACCGGAAGGTCAACCGTCAAAACGATCGCTGGATCTGCCAAGATTCTGCTGATGTGCCTACCGTTATGCACACCAAATTCCAGTCGTCTGTGATGATGTTGGGGGGTCGTGAGCAGCGAGGGAGAAATCATGCCACCACACTTCTTCGAGGAGGGCCTGAAGGAGACACCCGACAGTTACACCAACGTTTTGGGGACCGTGGTGATGCCGTAGATCTGCTCATAAGGCCCGAAGGACGCAGGCTGGCTGTTCAGCAACTTCCATTACCACTGGTCCGCAAACTTGTGACCCCCCAACAGTCCTGACTACAATCCCCTGGACTATTTGTTGGGTGTGGTTGAAGGAAAGGTGAACGCAACGCATCACAACACTAAGGATGTTCTACGCGCAGCGATCAGGGACGTGATGACCCAGATGGACCGAGATGAGCTGAAGTTGGCTTGCAGCCGATTCCGGTGCAGGCTTCAGAAGGTTGTAGCAGTTGACGGAGGCTACATTGAATAATTTGATTAGGTCTGTTCCGTGCTTTCTTTCTACCAAGTTTGGTGTCAATTCACTTATTTTTCGTTGACAGGCAGTGTTTTTTTCTGTTTGGTCAATTTTCCGGATTTACCTCGAACGCCCTGTAGATACAGAACGTTAATTCGAAAGGAAGAAATCATTTATACAATTCAATTCACAGTTTATTTCTTCCAGTTGAATCTGTGAATCTACACATTCTGAAACTTTTGACACTAAAAACTGTTTTAACATTTTGGGAGTTTATTTTTTCTTCTAACTGATGATTCAATTATAGTTTAGAGCTATGACGTCATGCAAGACCGTTTTTAATATTTACTGCTAAAGCTAATGGTGCAATTATGACGTTGCGCATGTTGTGAAACATTTTTATTAAGATATACTTGCATGCGTAATTTTCAGTATTGCTTTTAACCCAGAATTATTAAAAAATGACTTAAATTACATTGGCTTTCACTCATCAATATGAAGACCTATTGTGAATATAATTATAACGCTCAAAGTTATGAAACATGAACGTATATATTCAGGCTTTTGTACTCCACTTATTCGTTTATCTTGAAAACAAATGTAGACGTTTTTCAGCAGATGTCAGAATTGTGACGAATTTAGATATGATTCATTAGCAACTGCAGCAATTCGAACCTTTTAGTGGTAATATCTGAATATTAAGTAAATGTAGGATAATATAATTTTCCCGAGGCTTTTCATGTGCTAAAACAGGTTAAATGATTTACTCTCCGTTTTTATTCATTTTTCTAGTTTTACGAAAATAATGTTGGATGTACCTTTCTTCCACAAAGACCCTTAATTATTAGAGATATAATGAGAGTATACGTACCTGCTTTTGAATTGAAACACACGGAACTATTATCAAAAGTAACAGACTAACAAACCACAAAATGGACAAAGGCATAATGAAACAGTGTGAACCGTCTGCACCAATGTATGCAACTCCAAAAATAATGGAGTAAAGACTGACAACAATTTCATAGAATTTGTGAGCAATGCAAAGCAATAAACGGGAACCAAAGGAATTATCCACCATTTCAATGAAATCACATAGTAAATGATATTCTTCTCGGAGCTCCTCCAGTACAGCTATATTCCGACTTGTTTGATAGTGTTGGGACCATTTCTTATTGGGCTCTAGTAATACAGGATTGTTAACGAAATGCAACTTGCGTACTGAGTGAAAATTGACTGGAGACTTTAGTTGAGCCAAGACTTGCGAGACTTTGGCCTTGAACTTCTGGAATTTGTAGTGAATAACGATGCAAAGCATTGTAAATTGTATTGCGATTGCATCTTCTAGTAATAGCACAAAGATAAATGTAATTGCATGAACACCAAATTGGATTATATTGGAAATTCTTGTAATGCCATTTCCGAAAAGGAATAACAGATAGGCCATCGTCTGAAGAAATAGCTTCGTGCCCACTGACTTTTCTGACTGAATTTTCTCGTCCAAAGAGGAAATTATATTGCATAGCTGAACAATGTTGTTTATTTCCCTTAGGGACAAGATTATGATCATCACGCCGTTTCCAGTAGTTACAATATGATTTGCTAGCACAAGATGTAAGATTATATCATTTGGGAACGAATAGAACCATTGATAAAAAACTATACTGAAATGGATGCGTCCAAGGAGAAACACTACCAACACTAAAACAGAGTAGATGAACCATTTCGTTGACTTGAACATGACTTTGGGTGATTCTGTTTGACCAACAGAGTAAGGCATGGCACCAAAAAGACGGACAATGAATGTGATTGAACACAATGCTCTCAGGGAATCCATATTTAGATCTACTACTTAGTATAGGTTCCTTGTCTGCCTTAGGAGTGCCGAAGATGGAGTAGCGTTTGTCATATAACGGACATTTCATACTAAATTAGTTTAATATCGTTTGCAATTTCTTCTACTATTAAGATATAACGGCACACCTAGAAATAAAACAGTCCCTGAATGATGCTTTGCTTTTATATTAAAAGCATGGATTTGTGTTGCCTCTCTAATTGCTATAAATTATATTTGTTTATATGGAATTAAATCCAAAACTCAACATTGAAAATTACTTTGGGAATTAGTTCCTTATTCAGATATGTTAATATTGTTTACTTTGTACCTACATTTCTATCAAACCATTACGATGTTAATTTTCTTCTTTGTACTTTAAAGAAAATTTATTTCCAAAGTTGAAAATATGGAAATTGTTTCGGAAAGAACATCAATATTGAAATTAATACTTTGTTAAATCCAGAACCTTCATATATTAAATAATTTATCACGATTAAGTTAATTTTATTTACTTCCTTTGTATACGGATAACTTTACCCATATTACTTTGGTATGCATGAATGTAATGCTTTTTCGCTTGATCTAAGTAAGGAGCTCCTTATCTTCCTTACTAACAATTTTTCAGGTGAAAAAACAATTTAATTCACTCCAATACATGTAGCTGCAACTGTATCTTCTGAAACACTGCCACGAAATAATCAAATTGTGAACTGACGCCCCTTTTAAAAATATGATTCAATTACTTAATAATGGAGAGTAGTTATCATGTATACTCAATCATGCAATTAGGAGTAATGTTTGAACACAAGTTAAAATTCCGTTACTGGGAACACAAACGCAGTTACTGTAAAGTGAAAAAAAAATGGTTTTATACTTATTCAATGGAGTAAACTAGTTCATCTAAGAACTCTCATATTGTTATGTATTAGTCAGAACTGAAATTGAATATACTGCAGCGGCAATACCAAAATTGAATCAGATAAAATTTACACTATTCAGAAATGCTTCTTGATGTTACTATGTCATAAAAATCAGTTACCATACTATCAGCACGATTGTGAATATCGGTGTCAATATTTTTTAAATTGAACTTCTGTATGAACGCGAGATGATATGGGCATGTAATTTATTACATATGGATTCACAAATCGAACGTATTGTAAAGATTTTTTGGAAGACATGGTTAGAGTACCCACACATTGCAAAGAAACTTGAAAATGATGTGAAACTACCAATTGTTTCTTAAACTATTCATAATCATGAAATCTTCAGTGTGAACGTCTCTTGCACTCGTAAAGTATGTTAGCTCAATTCGTTGTTACTACATACCAGTATTAGACCTGTTACGGTAAATGAAAAAAATCAATATTCTATTACACAAAACTCCCCAGTCTATAAAAAATGTTTTTTGTGCGTCTATAAAGTTCTTTATTGTGATCCTCCCGAGCAGAGGATAAAATTAACTTTATTCATAAAATTCAAAATAATAGCAAAATTTAGGATTTAGTATATTTTTATATTTTTCTTATAAATTGTTCGGTGAAATTGAAATAAAACCACCGCCATGTTTCAGTAAAGATGAACAGAGTAACATCAACGTGGACAGAGGAAATATAATGCAATCTAAGACGTCAATCGAGAAGTTATTCACCTTTGAGCAAATAACCATATTCTTTATGCTGGGAACGTCACCTTTCGTCCTACTTAAAGTTCAGAGCAGAGTCAAGTCAGACAAACACCACACACACACATTTACTGCATATGATATTCACTATATAAAGTCGATCAATCTTCTATTAAAACCTCCAGTTCCATAGAGGGTCTTCAGTACTTCAGTACCACCTTCAGTTCCATAGAGGAGCCTTCAGTACAATAGAAGAGGTCTCCAGTTTGACAGTCTCCAGCCAAAGCATCAACTCCATTCTAAGAAGGAAGATAGTTTTTTTTCTGAACAACTATTCCTCTGGCATTTGATAGAATCAAAGGCTGAAGAATTACTGAACTTCTAGCTTCAACAAATCTCCAGGCATGAATAGAGGATCTGCTTTATATTCTGATTCTAGCGTCTGACATAATTTAGGCTATCTAAGTGTCACCTCCCGAATAACATTTGCTCTGAGTTAAATAACTTCGTTAAAATCTGTTTATTCTGTCCATCGTTAAGAAACGTGGTGTGTTAAAGCGTAATCATGTTACGTTCAATTAACTCGGTAACAGAACCCTTTCGTATCCAAGTAGTTCTCATGTTTAGCTGAGCTTCGTCGCATTAAAATCCCAAATTAAGCCTCTACCATCTGACATTTAAAGTTAACGCCCATAATGAACTCTCAGAGTTCACCATGTATTTCTCATCGATATTTCACACTAAGCAATCTTCGAAGAACGACATTATGTAAAACCTCTCGCTAATAATTCAACGTTTCAGTAATCGCCTGTTTCACAGATGTTCCAGATATTCTTTGCAGACCTGGAGGAAGCCGTTCACATGGTGATAGGTCTTCCTAAATGCAGGTTAAAGACAGAATACCTTACCTAAACCATCAGCATCTCGTCGGTCGTTCACATTATACACCGCAAATTGTAAATACTGAACGTTAAAGCATCAATGCCGTTTGCAGAATAACGACCGAATTCTTTGCTTCTCTCTTCCTACGGAACTGCCCTCACTTCACTCAGAAGTTATAGTCTTCGAATTTTTGCTGAGACAGATTCATCCTTTTCTACCATCACCTTGCGAATTGGAACTGATGTTAGGTAATTGCTGACTGACTCAAATAATTCAATTGCAGTAGTCAATGGTAAACCTTGGTCTTCTACTTCGTAATAGTCAAAGAAAGAGAGCCGAAATACGCTTTGATGAAGGCTAGTTGGTTCTGTACACTCCTCGTCACTTCAAAAGGCGCCAACTTCTTGAATATATTTCTTACCATCCTGATCTAGTCGCTCTAGAGCCTAAATTCATAATATTTCCTTAGTCTTTTCACATTTCGTTTCTAGGTAATGAGAATTGCAATATATGTAGGGTTTGTATAAAGTCTGTCCCCACCTTCTTTTCTCCAGAACGCATGAAAATATGAGAAAATGCTGAAACATGTTTTCCATTATTTGGAAATGCTAACATTTTTCTTTTGCTAAAAAATCCACCTTTGGCTCCGAGCGAATAGTTCATCCGAAATTGATCATTTTACGAGTATTTTTGCTGACGCTAAAAGAATTTAACAGAAGCACACAATGTGGCAAAGGGCACAGTTATTCTAGATGCTATCATCTTTCCAGGCCTCCGGATCCGTAAGTTCTCAGGAGAACCACGAGAAACCCGATATGTTATTCCCATCTCCGGTATTTCCTGAATGAACGGCAATATGAGAACTTGCCGAAGCTTGCATTGCAGTATTTTGAGAAACAAATTGTTTTAGCTTAAAAACACAGACACACACCACCTCTAATCAACTCGTACGCTTATGTTCGACTCTTATAATGTGAGCAAAGAAAAGTAAAATAAAACAGTCATTTTTCCAACTTTGATCTTTTGTTTTTTCTCTCAAATATGTTCGAAATCTTAGCAGACTCGAGTAATAATAATGATGACAATAATAATAAAATTGATGTAAGTAAGATGTGGGAGGCAATTCGTGAAACAGTTAAGAGCGCAGCGGAGGAACGTGTAGGTGAGAAGAAACAACAGAAAAACAAACCTTCGTTTGATGAAGAATACTTTAAGCTTCATGAGGAACGAAAACAACCCAGGCAAGAATGTCTAAATAATAAAGGCGAAGCAAATACCAACCACTACAGTATAGCGAAACGAGACGCCACACAGGGGTTCAGAAACAAAAAGCGAAAGTATGACGCAGAAGATTGAGAAGATAGAGGAAAACGGGAAGACAAATAACTACGAGATCAATACAACGGGGTAAACTCGTTAAGAAAAGGTTATCAGCCGAGGTTAGGATTGATTACAAATGAACGTGATCTTCAGGCGGATCCGACTAAAATTGTCGATGTGTGGAAAAGTTATTTCGAAAACTTCTTAATGTACACAACGGGGAAGAAGCAGAGGAATTTGAAATCCATACCGCGAAACCGTGGATTCCCGAACCTAGCGAGATCGAGATCGAAATGCCGGTAAAGAAATTGAAAAAATTCAAATCACCAGGAATAGACAATATTCCAGCCGAATTAATCAAAGCAGGAGGAACGGCACTAATCAAGGAACTACATAAATTGTTAAACGGTATACGGAAAAAGGAGGAGCTCCCAAAGGAATGGATAACCTCAATAATAGTTCCGATTTACAAAAAAGGCGATAAATCGGACTGTAATAATTATCGCGGAATCTCGTTACTTCCAATCTGTTACAAGGTATTCTGTTAACACGCCTAAGTGTATACGTAGATGAAATAATTGGAGATCACCAATGTGGATTTAGAAGAAATAGATCCACGCTGGACCAAATTTTCGCCTTTTGACAAATTTTGGAGAAGAAATGGGAATACAGTGGGACGGTTCATCAGCTATTCATTGATTTTAAGACAGCCTATGATTCTATCAATAGGGAAAAGTTATACAGTATAATGATAGGATTTGGATTTCCGATAAAAACTGGTTCAACCAGCGACCCCATAAGCAGAGTACGGATAGGTAATAATATGTCAGATAGTTTCAAGATTCGCAACGGACTGAAACAAGGCGATGCCTTATCACCACTGTGGTTTAACTTTGCGTTAGAATATGCGATTTTTAAACTTAAAGGGGACAAAAAGGGGCTATCTTTGAATAGTTTGAATTAACTGTTTGTATACGCGGATGTAGATTTAATAGGGGACGATATAGATGCACTACAAAGCAACACCGATGGCTGAGTACAAGCGTGCGAAGAGATAGGTTTACCGGTAAACATAGATAAAACAAAATACATGATAACAAGTCGAAACACAGGAAATGAAAGAAATAAAAAACATAAGAATTAGGGATGAAGTCATAAAGAAAGTAAACAAATTTAAATACTTGGGAGCATACGTAACAAGCAAAAGTGAGGTCACAGAAGAAATAAAAAGTCGCTCAGTGTCGGGCAACGCATATTTCTATTCAGTCCAAAAACTTCTAACATCGCGATTAATATCAAGGAAATTTAAACTGAAAATATACAGAATGGTTATTCTGCGGTAATACTTTACGGTTGCGAAAGTTGGAGTACGACCCTAGCAGATGAACATAAATTACGTGTTTTTGAAAATAAGGTTTTGAGAAAGATATACGGGCCGAAACGAGACAAGGTAACTGGAGAATGGAGGAGACTGCATAATGAAGAACTCCACGGACTGTACGATTCACCCGATGTTGTAAGAATAATGAAATCGCGACGGCTAAGGTGGGCAGGCGATGTAGTTTGGATGGGGAAAAACGAAGATTATATTCTATTCTGGTTGAAAGGCTGGGATGGAAGAAGACTATTGGGAATAACGAGACGTCGTTGGGAGGACAATATTAGAAGAGATCTTCGAGAAGTAGGTGTTAGTGATGAAAACTGGCTTATGTTTCCCAGGATAGAATCCAGTTGCTAACGTTTGTTACTGCGGCTTTGAACTTGCGAGTTCGATAAGCCATAGAGCTAGCTAGTTAGTTAGTTATATCTTTTGTTTTTGAACATCGATCCCGGAAAACTTCGAAAATGTTCCTTTCATCAAGGTCTTTAAAATGACACATTATTCGATCTCTTTCGCAATTTAATTTTTTAGTTATCCCTCGTCCCAGTGAGTCAGTTTCTCGTTTGCACACTTGAACCTTGAGGGCTTTATGGGCTAAGAGAAACGATAACAGATAGAATTCCCGTTATTTGAAAACCTAAAATTATGCATGGGATCACATGCATAGCAGAGAAGATTTACAATATTGGATGTTACCAATCTAAAAGATTATCTAAGATAGTAAATACTTCCGTCTCCAGGTGGCTTGCCGTTTTTGCACAAGTGTATTTGATTTTTCCGATACAGCTATTTCACTTTCAATTGTAGTACAAAAGATTAGCTACAACTATTGCAATGAATTGAAAGGGTGCGTAGAAAATAGCTTACGCGTTTGACATGATCAAAATGCTCGCTGTTGTGCAGTGTTGAGAAGGAGGTGAGATGAGGTGAAATAAATAGCTTTTTGCTTTAATGCTGAAGTATAACTCATCCGTGACGCAAGTATACAAGATTTTTTAAAGATAAATATTTCTGTCAAATATTTCGAATAACCTTTCGAAGAGTTTCAATTACATAAATAGAACAAAAGTGCTTTACAAAATTCCGTAAGAAAAATGTTAAAGAAACATGCTATTATATGCATTAATGAAATACATATGAACGTACGACTAAATTATGCATTTATATGCACAATACAATCCCAATAATTTCATTGGAAACTGTCTAAAACGAATTTTCAACCACGCAGCATGTCGAATATTCATAAAAGTAGAAATATGCCAAATCCGCCCTGTATGAGTGATAACACATTAATAACGAATTACAATTACAATTATTATTATTAATTATGATTGCCATTTGTTTCATACATAACATATTAGAATGATACTTTCTGAAATCTTCCAACAATGAATTATTCGTTTTTTCTATCAGGGAAAAGACAGTGTTCAAAGACAAGTAAATATGAGCAGGATTTGTTGCACTTGTTTTTTGCTTGGCAACAGAAATTCTATTTTGGTCAAATAAAAATAATGTTGTGTAAATTCTTTTGACGAATACATTCGGGACTTTGATTCTCATACTTCACTCTGTAAGACGCACGAATTAAGCAGGTAATGTACCATCTGAAGAACTTACAGAACAAATTTATAACTCATACTTCGAGGCGACTTTCACATATATTATTCTTGTAATTGAACAGTCATTACAACTTGGAAATATAATTCGATTGTATCGGAATATACAGCGGCCTGATTCATAGATTCCCAAAGGTCATAAATGAATGCAATTTAAGTTAAGAGCATAGATTTAATTTATATTGTTTACCATACTCTGTTAAGTATAAATCGTAAAAGCTACAGTAACAATGTAAGTAGTGGAACTAATTACCAACCTCAAATTTCATTCTTCATGTAGAAAACTAAAGGATTCCCACGAGAACTAAAAATCGTATTCATCGTCACAACTAAGTCTTCAGTATCACTTATTTCATTCATATTAAAAAAGTATTTTTATCCCAAAACCTCTCTCACTACTTGTACATGTTTCTTCCTATTGTCAGTGACTGTTCTTGCTCAGAGATTGCGCATATAATTTATGGAGGCAACAAGGTGTATAGAACATGCGCAAACCATATATTATCCTATTTGAAAACCTGATACTGGCAGTCGATAGTATTACTAATAATGATACTGACACAACCATGAACTCATCTTCGCCCAAAATGTGGTTAAGAACAATCTCGCCCCGAGCCTTTCAATTATAGTATATATAATGTGTTATAGAATTCCTAAATCCTTTCGAAACACAAAAGTAGTTATTTTGCAGCATGTTTCCTAGAATACTGAAGGGACATCGCTCAGGAGGGAAGGTAACACTAAAATTTGGATCATACCTGCTCGGGAGAAAACGCTTTCTAGCCACAGACGATGGCATAAAACTTATAAAATTATATCGATGAATGTACACTTGAAGAATCGAAGGCGGGTACCTACCCACCACTGCCCTGCTTCCATAGAAAGACCGTTTAAAAACTTATTTATAGCTAGTCGTATAGCATGTGAAGCAAATATGAGAGATGCCGAAAAGAAAGGCCAGAACGGAGAAAGTTGGTGACAGCAGAAGGCTTAAACGTTAGAAAAAGACAAAAGAGTGGACAGAGTGAAAAAGATGAACACGTAGGAAAGTTAAAACCATCTCACCTGCTCAAGCATGGTCAGACTCACGTGGAACGTCGATATTCACTTGCCTCAAAACGAAAAATGTCCATTTGAAACCAAATTTAACATCATCCCAAATCTGCATCCCCAAGCGCTCATAAAAGTTATGTAGAAAGAGTATGGGGGAAAACTTTAAGACGCGCTGAAACACAATCGCAGAAGCGTATATAACGTTTAGAATAATTAAAAACGCTATTTTAATGAGCTACCATAACAGAGTTACAGTTCGAGGTTAGGTTAGGTTGAACCACAGATGGAGCACAATGACATACACCCCTCCATCTGTTCGGACTTCGGAGTATCGGTTCAACCGTCCGGAACGAACGGCTGGTGAATTATTCTCTCTTTATTGCACCAGACTCAGGGTAGCCACTTGTGTTCGAAACGGCCTTGTTTGGCGACAGGTCCCAGAAGACGACAATTATTTAACCAATTCTTATGCACATTAGGGTTATTTTTATCACATGTATTTATTCCTTTGATGTAGCGCAGATCATGTGGTTTTTCTAGAAGTTTCTTGTGAACATCCACTCGCCTCTGTGCTTGGGCTGGGATCAATTGTTGAGGCATAATACGCAGCTATAGATGATTTTGCCTCGGTCGTGATGGTGATGAACCACGCAGGTCTTCCTGGGCTGTCCTGCTGTTTTCCAAGTGCTGGTGGTCGGATTTGTCTCAGTGATTTGGCACATGGTTCCAGAATCTAAAGTTTGCGGCGTACCTGACCTCGGTTGATCATCGAGGTTCTTGCAACCAGAGCGAAATTTCTTGAACCTTCTGGCTGCTGGATCAACTGAACCTTCACCTACTGTGCAAGTGTAATATAGCTAATATCTCACTACTTCCCCTTTTTATTGTTCATGCATTTTTTCTCCCTTTGTCTTAGTGAACTCAATGACCTCATCAGAGATCTCGAACTTTGAGGGAATAAGGATGAACTTTTGCTATCACCATTTTGACATTGGAATCCTTATACACTACTCCGTGAAAGGGACAAATGTTGCAGTTAGGACAAAGAATTTGAGTAAAATTTTAAAACGGAAGGCGAATTCACTTATTGCAAAGATATTGATGATCTGATGCATGACTGAAGGCACATTCCCGATAAGTCGCGACTATTCATTGATGCTTCAAAGCTAAATCTGAAGGTAGTGCACTCACACAATGGAAATAAATTGCGTTACAATCCTGTGGCATATTCTACAAGGCCGAATGAATGATAGTCAAATATGAAATACGTCGTGCTTGAAGTGCCACTAAGATGTTTATGTTTAAAGTCATTGCAATTTTATTAGCACTGGAAGCTGGATACAACAAATTTTCTAGTTTTCTTCTTGAGTGGGAAAGCCGGGTCAAAGTCACATTATGCTGAGAGAGACTGGCCCAAAGGCAATAATTAACACTCGAAATACAAATGTTATGTATGATTCTTTCATAGAACCAAAGTAAGTTTTGCTCCGTTCGCTACATATTAAGTTGGGTCTTATAAACAATTCTGTGAAGACTGGATCTGAAGGGTTCTGCATTCAAGACTTACGTTGACAATTCCCCAGGCTCAGTTCCGCAGAAGTTAAAACAGATGTATTTATTGCTCCACAAGTGAGGCAACATTTTAAAGACTACCAGTTCAAAGCAGTATTAAGCGACAAGTGGAAAACAGCATGAAAATCCTTTAAATTGGTTTCGAATGGTTTCCTCGCAAATTTCAAAGCTGAAAAGTTTAGAGATATTTGCACAAAATCTGAGGATTTGTATTAACAACTGGAGTGCAACATGTCGATGAAAATGCCTTTAGCTTTCGCATCTGGATTTCTTCCCCGAAAATTGTGGTTATGTGAGAGATGAAAATGATGAGCGCTTCCAACATGATATTTAGGTGATTGAGCTCAAGCACAAAAGGAAATGAATCCCGCTATGTTAGATGACTAATTTTATTAGATGACAAAAACGGCTGTTCCTGACGTGAAATATCGCAGACCAACCAAAAGGAGACGCCGCATTAATATAAATAATTTCCTAGTCATATTTATTTGTGCGTATAAGTGAAAGCACCTCTTTGGAAAACAAAAGCTAACCAGTGAATTTTAGCATCATTTTTATACTCATCGATCCTAAAAACAAGGAGAGTATGATAACCATAACATTCAATCACCCAAAATTTGTGGAACGGTGAAATCAAATTGGAGACAGATGTCAGGCGAATGAAAGTGAATAGTAATTACGACTTTATTGAGTTCTCTCTCTCACTGAATGCCGCAACTATCCCCAGTTGGTGTCAAACGTGCATAGCAATATATAGCGCGCTGTTATAGTCATAGTTGCGTAAAACACTTCTCACAATTATATGATACTTGCCCGAGAAGTATATATTAGATAGTGTGATACTAAATCATCATAATCAGTGTTCTGCCGAAGGAAATCATCTCTATTCATCCCGACCTTCCGCTTTCCTTTTATATCAAAATACGATTTATATTCCTTAATATTATTTATTCATTTCGTATCTTAATTTATACTAACGAGACACTAAAGTTACTCGCTTATAACGCCGAACTTTACGAATATTTTTTTTCCCACTTTTTTTTTTTTTACAATTTTCTGAACACCTTGTTCTATGTCTGTATTAAATCTGTTGTAAATGGAAAGTAAATGATTAAATATTTAACAAAGGAAAGTGACTTTGTAATCTTCATGGTTTCACTCTTTCTCTTTCAGTTCATCTTGTGTTTTGGAAAATGGGTAAAAGCAATCTGGAAGAGGAAAGTGGGGAAGACAAATATACCAACTCAGACTTTCTTAATATTCTCATTTACTATCTCCAAGCACCAACGCACAATTGGATAATTGGACTTTCTTCGTTCTGCTTTCTGTTATTTATGTTTGGTTGTATATCTTTACTAGCCTTTAAGAGTAAACGAACGGATAGACAGAGCGTGTTCTTTGCGTTGTTTGAAGACCACATACGTCGTATCTTCCGTTCTCAAAAGGACGAGACAGTCGCCACTGTACGAACTGGCATCAATAGTATCTTAAGAGATGATCCTGAGCGACCAACAATAATCTTTCTGCTGGCTCCAAGCGGTTCTTTGCATACTGCCAACTGTTATGCAAAGTCCTTGGCTTCAACAGTGGTTGAAGTCTTTCAACAATACATTAGCTCTTTGGATGATGTGATACTTCGTGGCTCTGATTACTCGAATTTTGAAGATTATTGGAAGCTCTATGAAACTTTAAGCACTGCCATGGAGGACAGTAAAGTTGCTGTCTTGTTAGAATTTGAACGAGTCCATCCTCACACGGCGTCTGTCTTTTGTCATTTAGCAGACGACACGTATTCTCCATTTAATCAGGCGGTTGTCTTTGTAGTGTGTAATATTCAGAATCACTTTACTCCATTGCAACTAAAAACTATTCCTCCAGTGATGCTGGCAGAAGGTTTCCTCAATGAGAGATGGGAGTTTCGATTAGACAGAGACCTCCTGACTGACTTAATGTCCAGAATGACAGGCAGAACTGTTCTTGTTGAGGAAGAACAAATGGATTCTTTAATCATGTCTGGTGTGTCATAAAAAATAACGGAATTCTGTAAAGGTTCTTTTTCGTATTAAATTAGGGAACACCTGTTCCATTCATAAGTCATATTAATCTTAGCATGATGTAAAGCTATGGCTGAATAAAAGTAAGTGGAAGAGCAAAAACATTGTTACAAGAATTCGTTGCTACTTGTGAAAAATGAAGTATGTTTAATGTTAACTTTGACTACCTAATTAAATATACCTATTTACAATTTACATCTCTTCAATTCAGGGGCATTTTAAAGAAATGTGCTGGAATTTGCAGAAGGTTACACATTGAAACTATCTATAGAAAAATCCTTTAAATGCATTCAGAACAAATATTAAAGTGGGATGAAGCAATACAATTTCATCACTAAAATATTTAAGGGTCCAAATCACATTTACGAAATCAACAATAACGTGTTTTTGTTATATGTCGTAATACCAAATATTCTAAACTATAGCCTGAGGGTGATGAGATCAATATTGTGCCGCAAATCCTTTAGTATCTTTGTAGCAGGTTCAATATTAGCTTTTAACATCTTCACGTCTAATAACGTACACGTACCAGGTGTATGCATAAGTAGTTTCTGGTTTATCTAAGAGATGGCGCCAGCGAAAAGTACGCAGCGTATTCATTTAACACATACGTCATTTTGTTCGTCTGACATTAAACTACAAACACACACAAGTTGAGTCCGCCAAACACTAGCGTCTTTGTTTTATCGTTCAGTGATCATGTCAAAGTTTGTGCCTGAAAAAGAACATTTGCGGCACGCATTGCTTTTCTTATTTAATAAAAAAAAAGGCTGTTGAAAGTCATCGTGTGCTGGTAGAAACATATGGTGAACACGCTCCATCGATTAGAACATGTGAGACATGGCTTCGACAATTTAAAAGTGGTGATTTCAATGTGAAAGACAGTGCGCGCTCTGGTAGACCACAAAAGTGCGAAAACGAGCAATTGCAGGTGTTATTGGAGGATGACCCAACTCAAACTCAACAGTAATTGGCGAAAGCATTAAATGTGTCAGAAGAAACAATCAGCAGACGTTTACGAGCAATGGGGAAGATCAATAAACTGGGTAAATGGGTCCCACACGATTTGAATGAACGTCAAATAGAAAATCGCAAAGTCACTTGTGAAATGCTGCTTCAACGCCACGAAAGAAAATCCTTTTTGTATCGAATTGTGACGGGTGACGAGAAATGGATTTATTTTGAAAACCCGAAGCGGAAAAAATCGTGGCTTTCACCTGACGAAGCCGGTCCTTCAACACCAAGGCCAAATCGCTTCGACAAGAAGACCATGCTTTGTGTCTGGTGGGACCAGAGCGGTATTGTGTATTATGAACTCTTGAAGCCCGGCGAAACCGTTAATGCACAACGCTATCGCCAACAAATGATTAATTTAAATCACGCATTGATCGAAAGACGACCGGAATGGGCCCGAAGACATGGGAAAGCGACAATGCACAGTCTCACACAGCAAAACTAGTGAAAGGTACCTTGAAATCGCTTCGATGGGACATCCTTCCGCACCCACCGTACTCCCCAGACCTGGCGCCA
>JAGDQP010005633.1:2485-76912 GCA_022664845.1 Lepisma saccharinum
AAAATTCCAATTTAATTAAAATTACTTCATTTTTAGGAGGAAAGCGGCTTAGTCACCCAGAAGGGAATTTCCAATGGGTTTTCATTATAGGACAAAGTATACGTTCAAGATACACGTTCTTTCACGTCGCTACAACACTTAAGACAGCCGTAACCTCCACTCAAATGTTACCACCGAGCCTCCGTACCGTAACTTAGTGGTAGAGCGTTGGCGTAGCATTCAGGAGGTCGTGGGTTCGATCCCAGCGACCAACCATCATCACTGAGATTTTTTCAGGTTTTTTCCACAGTCACACCAGGCAATGTCGGGATCGCACCTTCAATATAGGCCCTGGCCGACACCTTCTCGAATCCTTTTCCGGCCTGATCCTTTGATGCCTAAAGTCCATAAATAAAATTCAAATTCAAATGGAACCCTACAGCATGTATTTTAAATGTGCATGGTTCAATTTCCAGCACTCCGGTCTACAAACGATTTGCTCGATTGACTTCGGTTAACTGCTTTTACAATAGCCAATATGACTTATAATAATGTGGTAATAAATAATGACTTTTTCGATCGCCGGTGGTGACACAAGTTCGAATCCCACGTTAAACTGTTGGTCCCATCATTAGAGGCTCAATAGATGATTTAGGACGTCAATAATTCACTCCCTGTTTTCCCGGATTTGCATTCAATACAAACATGATTCAACTGCACAACAGTTGTCTAGGGTAAGTTTAGTGAGAATTAACCACACACATTTCACGAAAAAAAAAAAAAAGCACCAAACTTTTATCCCCAACTCTTACAACTAATATATACTTCTGAAATCTTTATGTACTTACCGTCCACTTGCAATTTCCTCTTCATTTTCAGCAAACTACACAATGCCAGTAAGACAAACACCTTCGAGGTACCACCATAGAGCCACTACGCACTTGTTCGAAAAATGCTCCCAGAAAGGTGATGCAACAGGAGTCGGGGATGAACGTCACTGTACTTCATTCACGACCACGATTCAGCTAGCAGTCGGTACTACCTCACTTGTATTGCACAATTTTTCGTGACTTCTCGAAACTTGGGTCAATGTCATCCTGCACCAAAGCAGATTCCAGAGCACGTATTCTGATACAGTGTTTCCAAAAGAATATTTCTTGCCTTAATCATTAAGCAAATGATTCAAACTCTGAACCTTAACACAGGCTTCAGGAAGACTCAGAAACATAGGTACTCGGTTAAAAATGTGAGCACTATTAAAATGTGCTCTCTTTCTCTTTTGGTGCTCCCATTCACGTCAGTGTGTTGATAATTTGTGCTCCAAATTTAGGGTTGGCAAACAAACAAAACAAACACACACACACACACACAATGGCTGTTAGGGAAATGTATTTCAAAAAGCAATCACACCCAGTGGAAAAAATATTTAAGAATTATAACCCAAACATTTTACCTGTCAGATTAGTGTTGAATTCCGATGTGTCACCCAGCTGGGTTGGGTCAGGGCGATTCAATTCTCCAGGGAATACGAATAATGATTGTTTTTTGTTTTTTCAAAAAAAAAAAATCAGGTTCAGTAAAAGAAAATAAATCGAGCTGCCGTAGCTCAGTTGGTAGAGTGTTGAGTTCGCATTCGGAAGGTTCTGGGATTGATCCCAGCGGCCGCCCATCCTGACTGCGGTTTACCAGCATTTTTCTTCAGTCATAGCAGGCAAGTGCTGGCTGGGATTGTACCTTCAAAATAAGCCCGACCGATTACTTTCCCATAACAACTTCCCTACCTTGTCCTGGCATGAGACAAGCTTAATGGCTTAAACTATATTCAAAATTTAAAGGCAGAATTTCTGAACTGAAGACTACTTTCCTCATTGTTTATCTTTAAATGCATGGTCATTCGTCTCCTCAATATTTATCTCTTATGCAATATTTGTTCGGTCGTATTTTTTTTCTAGAATATAACGAGGCTCGTATATGGACCAAACAGACAGAGCAAAGAAATAAATAGACCGGTAGATAAATATAGGCAAAGATATAAGTAATCCATTAGAAAGGTAAAGTATAAGTACAATTACAACGTCTTCAGCAAATCTAATTATAAAAACCCAGCTCTCGTGATCCAGGTCATGACGTCTCTCACTGCTGAGCACCAGTTGGGAGATGGATGGGTTCAAATCACACGGCCTACCATCCTGACAGCATTTCCAGGATTTTGCTCAGTTTCACCAAACGAATGCCGGGATGGCACTTTTAAGAAAGGTCACGGCCGATACCTTCCCAATCCTTGCTCTACATGTCTAACCTTACCTGAACCACAGATGCTAAAATGAGTTAAAATAAAAATTTAAATTCCAATTCTATTATGTATGTTAAATTATGTATATAAAAGACATACATTTGTACAGGTACCCACTGCAACTTTCACCCTTCCTTTAAACATAATACATAAAGTATGTACGAAAATCTGTTTATAATAAGAAACCATAAAATTAATAAATGACTAACACTTCAGTATAATTACCTAGGGTCTCAGTGTTCGACCTCTCGGCCATTTACTGAATGTGAGTTGACCGAGTGGAGTTTCGAATTCTAAAGCTTAGCTAACCTACCCTGACTTACCTCTTACTTCTAAAGTCGTTACAATTTTCTCATTGACTCTAATTATAAAGCAAGATCGGGTTAACAGTCTAGAAGGATCATCACAAAGAATGACCGAATCGAAATACAGAGCGCTTTGCTTGTTCGCTTCGCTCACTCGCTCAGCTCAGTTTTTCCCCATTTTTTAAAATTAAAACCATCTTTGGCATGGCGCGGATATATATTTAAATTTTTAACAAGATCAGATTAAGCGTCTCGATTCTACATCGTATTAACCGTCTCGCTTCGCTCACTCGCCCAGCGCGATATTTTTAAAATTTTAAAGTTGAAACCATATTTGTCATACCGAGTATATATATTTCATTATTTACCCAGATCGGTTTAATCATTTGGATTCCCGATCGAATTAAAATTCTCGCTTCGCTCGCTCGCTCAGCTGAATATTTTTTTTACATTTTTAAAATTAAAACCATCCTTGGCGTAACGCGGATATATATTTAAATTTTTATCCAGATTCGGACTAATCGCCTAGGTGAAGATACATTTCAAAGAATTACCGAATCGGAGTATAAGAGCTTCGCTAACGCTCATCTCAATTAAAGTTTTTTCCCAGGCGTGCATTTTGAACCTCCAGAGGCATTACCCCCTCCCGCAGATTCCCCTCTAGTTTCAAAACTGTCACAGATAACTGTTATATCTTTGTAGAAAACAACTACATACGAAAGAAGAAAGTCTATATATCGAGTTGGAAACACTGAGTGTGTGAGCACTTCTGGTGTGTGAAATCGGGAACTTTGCATCGGGAAAAGAAAATTGTGGTTGGTGTGTGAGTTTATCAGGTTGGTGCTAGAAATGTGAGCACGTTCTTTCTAAACACACAATGAGGTTTAGATGCGAAGATTGTATTGTTTAAAACGACCGCTCTTAACCATAATGGGAGCACTAAACTTTGAACCTTAACAGAGGCTTCAGAAAAGCTTAGAAACGTAGCTAATCTATTACAAATGTGAGCACCCTTGAAAATGTGCTCTCTTCTCTTTTGGTGCTCCCATCCACGTCAGAGTGTTGATACTTTGTGCTGCAATGTTAGGGTTGGCAAACACACCCCTACACACACACACACACACATACATATATATATATATATATATATATAAAAAAAAAAAAATAACATGTATTTATATCATGGAACTTACTAAGTCAAAATTTGAAATAAGGAAAAATACTTAAAATAATTTGAAATAAAGGTTCTACATATTAGCATTTGATACTTAAAATCGTACTTTGCCTACTGTTTTTTTTTTGTATATAATAATGGTAAGTAAATACAGACGACGTCCTTTTATTCATATAAAAGGTAACATGTATTTTAATCTTACATGTAAATAGCTTTATTTATATTTTCTTAGTGTTAAAAAAATCAAATTATGTAAAAAAAAAAAAAATAGTGTCGTTTCAAATAGTCTTGATTAAAATACATTTTTATCAAAAATTAATCTTTGTAATCGTGGAACGGTGTTGTAGTATTTATATAAACTTCGCGTATCTATTTTTCGTATGTGAAAAGTACAACATTTAATATAATAATACAATCCAACAAATATGCCCGTAATGTCATAACAGTTGTGCATCTCTAATCTATTCCATATTATTAACACGTGCAAACAGTAAATTACTTGCCACCCTGTTTAACCCATTTTCAGACATTTTTGCGATGGATCCATTACACACTAAAATCTTATTTTTCTCTTACACATGCATACGCTATATATATTTTTCAGTCATAATTACATTCTAATTGACCGTTTTGAACAATCAACAACCACTTGACAGATATTACAATTTTAAACTGAAATCTCAACAATGCTAATATACAGTAAAGCAATCCTAACATCAGTGTTCGATTTGTATGGGGAATGGTTGGGATTTCATTTTCTCTGCAAAAATCTTCCCTTGACTGTTTTCCGACATACTATCCCGGATTTTTTAAAATTTTATTTATTTACTTATTTACATCATTGAGCAATAAAATTTGCCATAGATATAGTCAGAATAAAACACAGTGTGATACAATATAAGCAGACTAATAGACGGCTTGAACGAGCATAAAACACTGTATTCTACGGTGTGAGAAATTCTTGCCTGTCTCTGGAAGTGGTACAAATCGGATGCTGGTTAACATTAAGAAATCTCTTTCACTGAAATCATAACCTTTCATCATCAGGAATAACACAGCAGGCAGTATTACAATGTATTGCGTTAATCTCTTGAGATTGGACAACACGTAAAACCCAGTTACGAATCGCTCTCAGGGATGTTTCTACGTAACAACTATTTTGTTCTCTTGTAAATAGCTGGAGAAGTCAGCTTTCTGTTTGTGGGAGGTATATTTTGCCTTTACAAAGGTCAAGGTTAAGTGGTGATTTGATGGTCAAATGTTTAGGTACGGACATTTCAACTCTATTCAAAACGTTACTACCAACAAAGGGGCTGAGACACACACACACACACAATGCGAGAAAGAGAGAGAAAGAGAGAGAGAGAGGAGAAAGAGAGAGAGAGAGGATTGGGTGGAGTATATACAGAGTCTAACCTGAATTTATCGACCAAAGCGAGTGCTCAAGAAGTAAAATGAACGTAGAGGCATGTTATTCATTAACTAAATTGTACTCTGGAGGAGGTGAACATGTTAAAAGAGGGTGTTTATCCTTTGCCTTTCAACAAAATGTAGTCTGCAATTGCAGGTTTTGCTCCAAAGATAACATCGTAGATCTTGTCAAGAGTTGCATTGTAATATTCAAATTACTTAACATCAACACAGATGTGAATGCGTGTGTATGAGATGGAAAATAAATGAAGAGAGTAATCACAGGAAATGAAACCATTACCAAGGAGAATCAAAGAATAATACTTCTAAACTACGTAGTTTGAAACAATAATTTATACCAACATTGCTGAACAGAGTACTACGCTTCGATATAATTATCGCTACATTATTACCCAAGCATCACCACAGTTGCAATCCAATTAACCACCTACAAGTCAAAAAATTATACGCTCCATATCCGTATAGTGTATGGAGCAAAACGATTGTAATTTGCTAGGTCTAGATCTGGGTTGTAAGGCGGATGGAACCTGAGGATCAGCTCATTTTTGCAACCTAAATCGCGACGTCAGAATTTGTGGTTTGTCGTTCTCGTGATGATGATGGTTTCACGTTCTTTCGGTTTCATTTTCTCTTAGCTGCTACCTCAAGTATGGGAAATGTAGAGATCCTGGGTGTACATAACAACGTCTAATGTAGTATCCTTTGTGTGCGTCAATTCAATCAAAACAACAACCTTAATGTAGAGAAACACGTGAGGATTTTTGTGTTTTTATTTTTATGGGGACGTAGGGACAGGTGTTATGCAATTCTTTCGATTAGCTCTTATCTTTAGGGTCATAGGTATACGTTTATGATCAGGTACCATTTAACTCTGATCTTAGGGCCACATGCTAGAATGAAAGATAAGATATAATATTTTCTAATTTGGAAAGAAATTACTCCAATTCTAGGAAAGTCCCTTTTCGGTTTAAAAGCATGAGAGAAATAGATATTAAATAAATAATTGATCGATAAGAAGAAGAACTGTACATATCCAAGGAACCTATTTTGAGATATATGAAGAAATAGTTTTACTGAGCTTATTCAACTCAAAGGACTACCTGAAGCTCGGACATAGGTTAATGTCCTGATCTTGATTTCAACAAGTAGTTCTTCACATCTTGTGTTGAATGTTCCAGTTATCTTACAATACGCAGTTTTTTTCTTTATACTGGATTCCATTTGCTGTAAATTAAGGTTCATTTCTCGTAATCTTGAATTAGTCCAACGTTTGATCATTTTTGTACTTTATAACCTTCGGTCAAGATTTGAAGACATTTTGTAGGGTCTATACATTTTGACGCAAGTTAAAGTATTTCAGTAATCGGTTTTGATAGCCTGGAAAGGAAAATAATGGCGGGAAAGGGGACAATACCCACATAGTCTTGCTGAGAGCCATTTACTTTAACAAATCGAACTGTGAAGAACATACTAACAATAAGACTGATGTGATACCGCTCGTACATTTAAAAAATGCGCCCCTTCAGTTAGTAATTGACTTTGTGTTTCGTCCGTACCTTTCGTTCATGATCAACCTTACCCACAGCCACGTTTAGATACCAGCCAACGTTAAGTGTTTGACGGATGATCAAGCATGATGACATACCGGACCTCTTGGTGTAAGCAACAAGTTTTGTATTTGCATTCGGTTGTCTAATTTTAATGTTGTTATAATGGATCCTTTGTAAACACATTTTTTTTTTATTTTGGTAAACGTGTTCTTGAATAGAAATTGTATAAATGATGTAAACAATTGGTATAAACTACTATTATCATAAAGACAACGTACAGTTCAAAAATTATGCCATATTAGTTAAATTATTAATTATTTCTGCCTATTGAGTTCTTAAAAAGCTTTTAACAGGCACTGCATAAGCTATAAACGGAAAAGGATCATTGTAAGATCCTCAGACACAAAAGAGGGGAGGTAGAAATATAGCAGTATCACATACTGGATCTCGGGGTGTATGTTCCATACTTTGCACCTCGGTAGTTAAGGGAAGTTCAATGCAAAAATGAGTTCGCCAGAGTTTACAATAACATGTCGTGCACAAAATGAACAAGTATACAGAGAACTAATCACAAGTTATCTTACACTAAGTGATCAACAAATGCACTATGTTTTACAGTGTTACATTTAAGGGTCATCCAAAGAAGATAATCGCATTCAGTTTGTTGACTACCCTAAGCTAATAACGGTAAACAAATCCAATAAAGGCGTATTAGGTTAATTTCTTGTGGAGCAAATTAATAGAAGATTAATCAACGGTTACCTCATGGATATGGATACTTGCGAATTTAGTGCCTCTAGTGCAAGCATCTTCAATTTACCTTGGATCATCTTGAGGAAGCAGTAGTAAATTTAATAAGTGAAACGTAATCGGCGACGTTGATACAAGGTAAAGGTGACCGACATGTTCCGCAAGTGCCGCACAACCACCTTTTTGAACAATGTAGAGAGACACAGAAAATACGTTATAGTCGGACAGCTGGAACACCATTGATCAGACTATTCCTAGGGAACAACCTGTCCCATATCAGGAAGGACAAATATCCTAATCTAAATCCGATCTGAAATGTAGCGAAGGTAGCTAAGAGACAGCAGTGTAAGGTGGGCCTTAAGATAATAATAATAATAATGTATCTCTCTCGATCATCTATATTGTGATACCTGCAAGTTTCCAACACCTGTAAAAAAACTATGGTAATCTTTATTTTGTATGGTCGATTCTAGTAACTCTTGACTTCGGCCCATCATTATTATATTGTGAAGGCACTGTCAGTTAAACTACACTAACTTCCATGACCCTGGTGGATTCCAACCCGCGACCTTCGAGTCGCTGGCCTAACGCCTCAGACCACACGGCTGCCTAGTCGGTTCCAACACTTGTAAATACTATTAAAAAAACTGCTAAAAGTGTAATATTAAGTGATTTTGCCACTGAAAATTGTCGTGAAACTAATGATGTATTGAAAGTCTGATTGCTTTTAGTAAATGCATTCTTTCTTCAATAACTAGATATGTGATTTTGCTTAGTTTTTTCAGAATAGAAATTTAAAAATGGAGATATTAAATTATATCCTACCCTGTATATATTTTTTAAGGAGAAAACACGTTTTTCACAAAATATTTGCAAAACAATTCTTTGTATTAGGGATGCGAAGATCCTGATCCAAAAGGATCCGGATATCCAAAACCCGGATCCGGATCCGAAACTTGGATCTTAGGGGCTTCGGATATCCGGTTCAATGGAATCGTGCGATTTCGGTCGCAGATTCAAAGACCCAGTATTCGGACTTCGTTAGTATGATGCATCTGAAGCTGCGATGCCGGGATGGTAAATTATGAAAGGGCCTGGTCAATACCTTTCCCATCCTGTGTCTACCTCATCCCGGCATGAACCGAATAAATAGACAATTTAATTCAATGTATCTGAAACTCGAAAAAAATATACTTTATAGAAACAGTTGTGTATTTGATTGCTATTGTTTTCTTGTCCAAAGTTAGTTGATGAGGAATAATTTTCTAACGTATTTTATTTTTTTTCTAAAATACATGCTTTATTTCTAAACGCAAATGAATATCGAAAAGGAGTTTCGTATTTTTTTATATCCCTGCACGCTTAAAAAGGGATGGGAAGGATATGTTTTTGTTCTTTTCTTTTAACAACGCAATGTTTATTGTGTAGTGACTGCTAACCACATCACAGGGCAAAGAGTAGACATGGTTGGGGATGGGAGAGGGTGGAGTTAGAAGAGACAAGAAGGTGCTGTCGATTATTTGTTTTCCTTTTGTCGCTCGAATATATGTATTAGTGACAGAATAATATATGAGTGATTTCAAAACCGCTAGTTTTGCAATCCACGTACAACTCATTACAATTTCTTCTCTCTTTCTTTGATCCTGTTTTCTCTCTCCCCTCCTCTCAGCACTCCAAAATGAAGATTAAAAAAAATACGAAAGAAGACTTATCGTTTGATAGCCGAAAAAATCCCTCAAAATACGAATTAGGAAAACTACGATGATGTGTCCATGTCCCAGATATCCGAGATCCGAAGATCCGAAACTCGGATCCGGATTCGGATATCCGATATATGGATTCATTTGGCCATGTGCATATTGCATCTCACAATTTCCATAAGATAACATTAATTGCATGGGCGGTAACATGGCTTTCGCCCGGTCCGTCACAATGTTCGAGTAGCAAGTTTTATCTTACGCATTGACCTCTATCTAAAAGAGATATTAGACTAATCGATTCTATTAAAATTTTAATGAATGTATGAAGTCGGGTAGCGGAGTGGAAGTTAATATCGATCGTCCACTTCAGTATACATCAATATGACCCGCTCGCTTTCTGTGCGCGTAGTAATGAGTTCAATTCCCGTGATGGACTCATGGTCCATTGAACGGAGTGGTTTGGAACCCACCTTACCAAAAATGGAGATCCTATTCTCATCATCAAATCGTGTAGGACGTTAATAAGAATTCAATCAGCCTAAACCAATATGGACCAAGTTTTTAGTTCTAACTCAGTTTTCTTACACTTGCTATTGCTATGCTTCGTGTTTTGATTTATGTCTAAATCAAACCAATGAATACTTAAAATTCATTGATCAAACAACGTAAATATTATTTACTGTATGTAGTATTATACTATGATGTACAAAGGTTAAGAATTAGACATAAATAAACAAATAAATAGAAAAACGTGCGCACAGCGATAGCAAACTTGGAAAACTGAGAGCTGAAAAAATGGCCCATATTGGTTTGGACCTGAGGTGTTCGCGCTTGTCATCGCTGTGCGACCCGTTTTTGATTATGTTATTAATCCTTGATTTATGAACATCGACGGTGCCAAAAAGAAAGCGGGAGCCTACAATATTTCATTTGAAAAATTCTGGGGATAACTTAAATTTATGACATGGTATAAAATAAAGAATACTAATAAAACTGGGATATAAGAAGGGAGTAAAGGCAGTTTTTTTAGGGGGGTCTTCAGCTTCCCGTAGTCTCCATGTAGCGCCGTTCCTGGTAATTAAATACAATAGCATATAATAGCACTTTCTATAAATCCCCCCTCGACCTCCTTAGGTGACAAATAACACTCTTCTTATCTTATCTTCTTATCTCTTTAATGATTTTACTACTGCTTCGACAATTCGTACGGTTGAAGTATTTGAATTGAATTTATTTTAAAGCCTTTAGGCAACTATCGCTTAGGTCGTATGGATGATGATGGGATGAATTGGTGGAATGAAGAAAGTGGGAGGAAGTGGGAGCACCCCGAGAAAACCCACACACACGGTGTTTGTCCACCACAAAACCCAAATTGCATTAGGAGGGATGGATCCAACGACCACTAGCACCAGAGGTGAGCGCTCTTCCAACTGAGCCACCATAGCCCAATTGAAGTATTACTATCGATTCTATTACTACAAGATTGAAATGAAACTAATATATAGAATTAATATTTGTGAGAGTATTAGGCTGTTAGGGGTATATTTGAAGTATTATTGTGTAGTGCTACAAAATTTCGATCTGAAATGCTATTTGGATTAAAGAACTATAGTACCATAGAGTTATTATTATGATAATATAGTAGTATCATGTTACTCCATTATTACATACTACTGTTACTAAATACTATAATACTGCTATATTAATCATAGAACGATTAATACTGACAGTAAATTGTTTTTTATTGGTGGCACGTGAAAGGGCAAAAGTTAAGTGATAATATGGCATAGGTACAAACTCTGTCAACTGTAAGTCCTTAACTGCTTGGCGCGAAAAAACGAAATACTTCTGTTCATTTTATTTGTTGGTTCAATTTTCGGATTCCAACTTCACGACCTAATGATTCTCTCTGTCTGTCTGTCTCTCTTTTTATCTCTAATTTTGGTGTAGGAAATGAAATCCTACACTGCTAAAAGTTTTGTAAACGTTTCGCAGAATTTTTATAGTATTTCATGTTTTTTTTTCATTCTAATGAAGGAGAACTCAGAGACTTTTCGTATGGTTAGCTGGATATTTTTCGTTTACAGTTCTGCACTCATATACAGAATAAAAAAACTGTCTTTTATCGTAGCTGTGCATACAATGTTGATCGAGAGTTTGCTGCCGCCATTTTGAGAAATTTGGGAAATATTTCCAGTGAATGGGAAAATAATGATTAAAATGTGGCATAAGTTGTAGTATCAACTTATTTTTTGTCTATCGGGATTCAGAAAAAGTACTCCTAACACACTATACTGTTTTCTTTTAACTGGAAATTTAAAGCAGTCAGTACGAGGCTAGACTTATAACTAAAGAACCCGTATCGAAATCTCCTTCAGGATTATGTTTTTTTTTTCTTTTGCTCCCAACATTCCCAATAATTGTTGGATGGATGGTTTTTATTAGCTAAGTTACTGAAAATTACCAGGTAGCTATAGTTACCTAGATTTTTCAGGATTGTTGCGGAAAATTTTTAACTGTGTACATTCATTTTTCATTTTGAACATTACTGTTATAATCCTTCAAAATGTAGTTAATTTTATTTTTCCTTCATTATTATGTATAGTATATTTGTTGATACACCCAAATCTTCGTTGTACATTTAAACTTGGGAATTATTATTCATTCTTCACGTTCTTCAAAAGTTCATTATGATTTTTTTTTTGTTCTCATTTTTTCAATGATGCATAATATTGGACACAACTTAGAATTTGCATTTTTATGGCCACAAGGAATCTATAGCTCAGGACGAGTTAGGGTAGGGGAAAGGAAGCGGGAAGGAGTCGGATAGGTCTCAGTTGAAGGTGCCATCAGGGCATTTGTCTGGAATGTGTGTGTGTGTGGGTGTCAGAACTGATAAGACATGTTCGAACAAGGTGCTTATCATTGCTTCTCGCAATTGATCGTATCCTTACAAACTCGTCAGCTTCAAAGTCACATTTCTACTCTCAAGGGTAAGATGAGTGTTCAACACTAATGTGGGAAGCGATCAAAGATAAAGATGGTGAATCTCTCCCTTCCCTTCCGCCCCCTTTGTGTGTGTTTATGTTTTCAAACTATCATGCAAGTGTTTCACAACAGTGCAAAAGTTCTAGAAGTTGATTTTGCTTCCTAGAAATTCATATTATGATCGGTTTCAGGTAGATGATAGAAAAAGACTGACAAGAATTTTAGAAAAAATGTGACAAATACTCTTCAAACTTCCAAACAGGAACAAAAAGGGAAAAGTTTTTGCGTGAAGCAGATTTATTTATGGAAACGAACTTGACAATAGTTAGATAAGTTGTACGATTTTGAGAAGTCATCTTTAAAAGTCTTGGGTATTTTGTGTCAGAAGTACATTTCCAATGGTAAGATTTTTTAGGAATTTCCCAAGGTATTAAAGTTAAATGCAGATTATGATAATCTTTATGAAAAATCCTGCGAATTGCGAGAAATACAACTCACAATTTCAACTGCTAGCGATCGTGTTGACTTGAGTTAAGCAATTTGTTTTAAAATCTCAAGAACAAGACTGTAACAGTGAAATTGAAGAAGCTTAAAATATCATTAGTGTTATGAATTTCTATCTCCAGTGCTACATACGAAAGACAATTCAGCAGGACATAATTATCACCATCATGGACAAAACAAGAAAAGGAATGAGTAAAGAGTTTTTTAAGGTGTCAAAATTTTAAAATGATTCTAGTGAGTTCCACCTATTTGTGCTAACACAAAGCAGCTAAAACAAAATATAAATTTCATAAACAGTGAGAGTATTTTGTGGAGGACAATTCTCGGTTACAAATGAAGGATCCACGGAAAGAAACGTCAAACTCTACTTTATACGAAAATTGAGATAACGATGCTATCTAATACTTAATTTTAGACTTATTCAGCATATATCGATATTTCCACTTAGGGTAAAACATCACACATTACTGAGAAATAAGCATGTGAAAATTCAATATACATCATATAAAAAAGAATAGAGAATTATGATTTCGCGTCGGAGTGGCCGAGAGTTTAGCGCGCTCACTTTGCGTCGTCATGGGTTCAGTTTCCGCTTAGGGCTATTGAGCAGTGGTTCGGAAACCACTTTACTAAAAACTGTAAGTCTCGTCCTGAGAAGTCCACCAGCTTGCTTAGGGCGTTAATAACAATCAACCAAGGATTTTCATTTAACCTGTGAGTAGTGAGTGTCCAAAACTGCAAAAATTTTGATTATGCCGTTTCGGTAATGGACACCCCCTGCTTTGCATTACAGAAATAGTTATAGTTGTTTTGGCCATTTATATGCTTGAAACAAAGATGTTTTGTAATACATAATAGTGCAGAACAAGAAAAGTATTCGTTATTGTAATTTCATGAATAAAAACCGGAAATTCTTGCTTAACAGAATACATGGAAGAGTAGGTGCAACCAACTAACTTCAACATCTTGTCAGAAATACCAAATGAAACCAATGACCAGCAAATTATATTCAGTGGCATCAAAACTTACCGTATTAAATTTTCCTAAGTAGGTGAAATGATTCCCACCCCTAACAAAATCTTATTTTACACATTTCTCTTTAAGTGTCCATTACTGGTAAACTGTTCATTTCTGGTGCGTTTACCTTATGCATTATCAAAGAAGTGTACCGAACAGGAGTTTTCCCTATACAGATTAATATGGCTGAGGATCTAGGATTGAAATTCCAGTGTTCCATATTCGAATCATATATTTTAAAATGGACACTATACTCTAGGAGTACAAGTTTTTGGGAAATTGAGAAAAACGTTTTACAATAAAAAATAATAAAGTAAGGTAAATTCTATGGAAGTATTCTTTTATTTCCCATTCATTTATGTTTGTAGACTAACATATGTTGATTTCATATTGAAGTGTGCGGAAAGAGCTATTTAGCATAATAACCATTTAAGAAACGAAACGAATGAGTTTCTTTTATTTCATATTAAATTGGTTTTAACAATGTAAACACATTGCGTTCATGATAGTCTAAGATAATGTTATCGATACAGATTTAGTGTCTGAAGGACACGAATAGTGCTTCAAAAGTAATTATTCTCATTGAAGTTTTGTTCTGTGGGAAAAGAACAAGCCTCCTATGATTTAGTAAGTGTGCTAATGTTTATATAAGTATAATGATAGATGGACTTTAGATGTTCCACCAAGTTGGTTATATAGCTTTGAAGTTGTTGAGTTGGTTTTACTGTGGCTTACTTTTAGCTTAGCAAACCTAGTTTTTACATATACTGCACATATTAGTTATATTCATCTGAAGTTTATAGCTGATTTTGTGATTTATCAATTAACCAAAAATTATAATCCGACACTAGGTTAAGTAACCCTCTTTGTTTTCATTGTTCACAGGCCACTTTAAAATCTCATCATAGTACTCATCCGGAACATAATGCTTTAGATTTTACAAATCCTTGCACTTGATGGAAATCTTTCTTGATATAAAAGTTTGTGTCATTATGGGTGAGACCTTGACTGATACCCTTTTAAAAGAATATTAAGTTAGTTCACTACAAAACTTGTAGCGATTACTTCACGAGCATTCCATTTTAATACCAATACGTGTAGCAGTAGGCTTTCCTTTAGGTGTTCGCTGCGTGCTTTTCTTGCGATTTATATGAATAGATAATAGAAACTCGTGCTACACATAGAACACGTACTTAAACACGTTTTTCAAGTGGCTACTTACCTGAATCGCAAACAAAACAAGCAACGCACGGTTGCATGAAAAGCTAGCCTAACTGTATTTTCGGAAACACCACAAAAACTAAAAATAACCAAATTGTGGACTGATGCCCTATTAGAAAGTTACGATTAAATTATTCGGTATGTGACAGATACAGTTGAGAAAATTTTCTTTGTGTGGTACTCTGCAGATTGATCAGGTGAAGGGGTTCATCAGTTTTTTCAAAAATGTTTTGAAGAATTGTAATATTGATATAACAAAGTGTATCGGTAGCTCAACACATGGAGCGGTAAACATGCAAGGTAGGCACAAAAGTTCATCTGCACGATTGACTCAAGATTATCCCCATTAGTTCATGTGTCGTGCTATGCTCACTTATTTAATCTTATATTAACTGGTACCACCAAAGTTGTAATTTCATCTGCATCATTGTTTCAACTACTTAAGGCTCCTCGCTACTCCCTCCAAAACTTTTTAAAACATTTTTCAAAATATTTCAAAATCTAATAGCATTATCAAAATTATAAGAAGATACATCTCTAGTACTTACAAATTACTATGAAATACAATGGACAGTGATCTCGAGATCTTGTCCATTGATGAGTGTTACGTTTTTAATTAAATAATTGCGTCATAATCTTTGACAACGACAACGGAGTAGCGAGGAGCCTTAACGATGTGGATGTATTTCTGCAAGAGTTTTACTTACGTATGAATATTTGAGGAAACAAGTCAAATCAAGATTCACATTTAACACTACGAGAAGTTTAACACTACAGGAAACGCTCGCTGATGGTCAAAAGAAGCAGCTTTGAACAAGATATTTGGATCATACAGCACACGGTGCACAGTCTGCGTTATATGGTGATGTAATTGAACTTTGAACTCTGTTGGAAGTAACAGTACATTTTCATCGGAAGTACGTATAAAGGCTAAAACTTTCAAAGACGCTTTTTTAATGAAATCATACTAACAGAACATATTTTTCTCAGTATATTTAACTTAAAACACTGTTATCCCATTATTTGCAAACGACCAATCTCTCGACATTTCAAAATCATTTGAAGTGGTGTGCAATACACAAGACAAGATTTAAGGCAAAAATTTAAAACAAAAATGCTGCCGATAACTTTGCACGATGGGCCTGAAAAACAAATTTGAAGATTTTTGAATATGATTTTGAAATTCAAAACTCACTCCCTGAGAAACAAAGGCTAAGAAAAGTAATGAATTGTCTCACGATACGGTTGTTCCAAATGCTGAAAGATCTTATGAAATTAACGCTTTTAGTACTACTTTGGATAGTAAGTGAAAGTACGCAAAGACGTTTTTAGGCAGAGAACAATTATTTTACCGACCTTTCCTCTACTTGGATCCAAAGAATTGTGAAGATATTAATTCACGTAAACTTGAACCACCAGTTTATATAAAAACTTTGGTAAACTTTATTTTTATATGGGCCAGTTTTAGTTACTTTGGACTTCGGCCCGTCACGACTTGCCTTTAGCTGTTAAGTGATAAAATCCACACCCATGCCCCTGCCGGGACTCGAATCCGGGACCGTTGAGTCGATAGCCTACCGCCACAGACAGCTCGAGCACCCGGCCGGCACCAGTTTATATATATATATATATAGGATCTGGGCAAAAGATTACAAGTTTTTCATCCAGAAAACAGAGCAGGAAACTTACATACATAATTACAAAACCTAGCATTGCAATTGGAAAAATTAAAATGCACCACTAATGTGCATTAGTAGTGTCACTAGATAGTAGTGTCCAGAGGCGGTTCTAGGCCGGGGCCGGAGGGGCCTGGGTCCTCCAAGTTTTTGCAGTGAAGATAAACTAATATCCTCAATTGTCTTGAAATATTTAGTATCATTAATATTTATTTTGCAAGAAGTTTAATGTTATCGATTCTTGAACATGAAATGAAGTGTACCATGATAAGCTTCTTCTATAAACATGGGGTGGGGGAAGGAGTCACAGTGTATGTTAGAAACTGCATTTTGTCGAGTTTTAAACGATTTTTTAATTTCATAGAAAAAATTTCAAGTAGTTGTTTTATTGTTTTTTGGTTATGTAACACAGTATTTTTTGTTTTTAAAACCTTTTAGAAGTCTTCACTATCAACAATGTTGTAACAAAGGGAAGACCACATCATCTAAAAATTTAATTTATTGCTTATAGCTAATGCGGAATTATTTCGAAATTATATCACCAGTAGCTTATACCGAAAACGACAGAAAGCTAATAGTTGTCCGACTTACTTCTTACTATAAAAATAATATAGGAAATTCTAGTCCAACCTACAAATAAAAAGTAGAAATCTTTGTTGCTGCTTTTTTTAAATCATATTATTTAGGTCTAGATTGGTGTTGAATTATACAATATATACAGTGTGGTATTTATAAATTTTTAAGTGTGTGTGTGTAGAGGGACTCTTAATGCCGTTTTATGTAATGTAATATCCAATCAAGTCATTTTATCCAGTGTAAATTTGGCAGTTAACTATAAATTTCCCTCTGTAAATTCCATAAACTCCATGCACTGATGAAAAATATTAAAATGTTCACTTTTTTGATTCAACTAATTATTGTTTTCTTACACTGAAAAAGGTTTTAAACGTACACGTTTCCTTCATAGATATACCTAAGGAGAATTAATATGCAATTTTTAAAAAATGACTAATGTGTATCACACCCACCCACACAAAAAAACATTTGTTGGACCATTGTCTGAGAAGACCTTGTACTGAAAAACGCATTGGAACGAATGGTGGGAAGGCAAAAGAGGAAATAAAGAGAATGTAGATTCTGTACAGCAGGACAGCATCAAAATAGAAACACTTTATATATATAATATGCAACGTTGAGAGGTGCCCCCCCCAGTTTTTTCCTCTAGAATCGCCACTGGTAGTGTCACTAGAATTTTACACTCCCCTATTCCTGTAAGTAACTTATAGAGCTTATATCCTAGAGTTCTTCTAGCAGCGTTTCTCACATGTAATTTAAGCGAATTCTTGCTACATGTAAAACCAGAGTAGGACTGCCAATTGTCCGGGGTAGGGTTGCCAGGTTTCTAAAAAGAGATACTCTCCAGACTGCGTGAAAATTCCCGTCCTGGTATAAAAATTTCTCCCCTTTTACCAATTCTGAGAAAGTTTTAAAATCAAAATTTAAATCGACTTGTCTCGTAATGTTTGCTGGGTTTACTTTAAACTCATATTTCACTTATTTACATGTCGGTAGTAGGGCACCCCGGTCTCCTGCACCCCAGGAACGTGGGGTCTTGCGGCATTGTAGTTACGTCCCTGCGTTAGATGCATATTATGTAACATCAGGCGCTGAAGTGATGGATGAGAATGATGAAGATAATTTGGAATCCGTTCTTTCTTGTGCCTGTAAAGAGTATCCCATTTGCTGTTGCTGAATATTAATGCGCTACTCCAAAATTGGTTTAGCGCTGTTAACTCTTTCGTGAACTCAAGAGGCTTGCTGGAGGAGCTTTTCGTCATTAAAATGTATTAAAAATCGACTTCGAAATAGTAATTGGCCTGGTCATTAGGAGTCTTTCATACATTGAAAGTCAAAATATATTTAATGCGCACAACGCATCTCAAAAAAAGTTCACAATATGTTCCAGTCTTACTACGTTTTTAGTGCATAACATATGAATTTCTCGTGAAATTAATATGAACTAAACCACAGTTTTAGTGCACAACATATGAACTTTTCGTGTCCTGATACCCAATTTATGCACAAAAACTTTACTTAATAGGGGCAAATCTACAAAATGTGATATAAAAACGTGCTCTGGTTAATGTGAATTTCAGTAAATATGATCTTAATGTATTCAAAATATGCACTAAGGGTAATAAGCCAATTAAAACACACATTGAGCAGACAAAAACTCACAATTTTTCAGTAGGTTCACATAAAGTTCAGTTGCGTTCATATAAAGTTCATTTTTGCTGAAGTTTTTGTGTGCTTTTTGTACCAGGAAATTTTCAATGTATGGATGGCTACAGAGAGAAAAATTTAGAAAAATCTCGATGGGAATCAAATTATTGACATTTTTGGAGAAAAAGGTCAACAAATGAAAAAAATGCTAAATGCGTGATCGTGGAGGAGTTCAGTTTTGACTAAGTATTTCAATTAAGCATACTTATGTTAATAATATTGATTACACTAAAATCTTGTGGCGCAGAAAGCACCCAAAAAACTTCACCAAAAATGAACTTTATATGAACGCAACTGAACTTTACGTGAACCTAATGAAAAATTGTGAGTTTTTGTCTGCTCAATGTGTCTTTTTATTGGCTTCTTACCCTGAGTGGATATTTTTCACACATTAAGTTCATACGTACTGGAGCTCACATTATCCAGAGCACGTTTTCTAGTGTTGCTGATGAAATGACATTTAGGCAGTCTCGTCTCGAAAATATCTTGTTCAGAAAGTGTCTCTCGCCTCGAAAAGATATATACTTTGCATTACGAGAGCTCTGTCTCGTCTCGTTTTCTATACTCATTTTCCTGTCTCATCTCGTGGCAACACTAACGTTTTCAGATCACTTGTTTGTATACTTGCCACTTTTTGTTGAAGAATTGGGTATCAGCACACCAAAAGTTCATATGTTGTGCACTAAAAATGTGGTGTAGTTCATATTAATTTCACGAGAAGTTCATATATTATGCACTAAAAACGTGGTAAAACAGGAACATATTGTGAACTGTTTTCGGGCATATTGTGCACTTTAAGTATACTTTGTTTTTCAGCGTAATAATTATTTGAAAATGAAATTTACTGTAATTGTTTTGAACTCTTTTTTTCCTTTAATCTGCAGTGTTTTATTAGCGGGAGCCGGCTTTTAATAAAATGCCAGGGCCGAATTTTATACCCAGTCCGGCTCTGATGGGGTTTATCATTGTCATAAGCACTACAGTATTCATCAAATCTTTTGCATGGATGTGTAATTTTTGACGTGTTTCGTTGAGAACAGTGCGATTCACTTAACGTAGTTGTAGCATCTGCCACTAGATGTCAGCAGAACATGCAGTTATTCTACAAAGCGCGACTGCCATCTGGTCACGAACTCATGAAATACGTGCTTCTTTTGACACTCGTAGCAATTCTAACGTCTAATTTTGAAATCCTAATTTTCTACTCTTCAAATGACGGAGTCCGGTCAGGTTCCGAACCCCGATTTCCGCCCCCCCCCCCCTGGACTTCCACAGTTTGATACGATGTCAAGTACAATGTTTGAGTGTGAAATGTACACAGTTCACTAGAAATAAAACCTAGAAGTGCGATCGGAATTTATTCTAATACACGCATTTATTCTACTACAAAAGTAGTAGTAATTGTAGTTGTAGAAGTAGTAGTTGTTGTATTAGCAGCAGATTTACTAGTAATAACTATAATAGCAGTAGTACTGATACAATTAGTGTAAAAGTCTGTGTGTTTGTTTGAAAGCTACAGACTCCCATATCCCTTGACGGATTCAAACAAAATTTGGCACACATGTTCCTTAAGACCTAGAAGCATTAACTACGGTATTAAACGGTTGACATCATCGCCCAACCGGGGGAAACGGAATGAGATAGGAGTGCAACTCAGAAACCGCCTGAACATAATATCTGTCATGAAAATTCTTCGTTTGAATACATTAGTAACGGCAATCTTAGTTTTTCTATTCGATTCTCTGGGGGAAGGGGGTTTCAGGGGACAAAAACTTCTTAACGAGAGGAATATTAGAACTCGATAAGTGTTACAATAACTTTAAATTTGACAAGCGTGTTCCTTAGAACAAAGAACAATTAATAACAATATGAAAAATCACCCCCTATCCCGCGAAGTATCACTCAATAACACTCGAAACGCCTGGGTATCGAAAATGTACTTCTTATTGGTCTCGAAAGCTGAAATTCGCGTGGTCCGTTTGGAATTTCGAAAATAGAATCAAAATATGAAAATATTACGTTAAGTGCATGAACAATGAAAATTTTTAGTTAACCCGGGAACACATAGGGGGGTGCTCATGCACCCCAACCGGTGTTTCAACAGTGTGTAAATAAGCAATATGCCAGTGACGATGCTGCCCTTTTCTGTATTCTTCGTTTATCATCTGACTGCAGCAGAGAAGGGTGTGTCGTTCGATTGCACAGAACGCGTTTGGTGAGAAATCGGCCAAAAGTGTGTTATTTTGCTGTTGGGGTGTTGGAGCACCCCACCTATGTGTTCCTGTATATATATTTTTGATAAATCACTTTCATTTGTTTGAAGACATTGAGTGTAGGTTGGCTTTACAATCATGTGGACGTGCAAGGCTTCATCATCGAAGGGCCCAGACGACGCACAGATTCGAATGTTGCTTGAAGAAGAGGAGGTAGGTGGTATAAATACTGAAGAAAACGTGAGTGACTGTGAGGATGATCTTCGAGTCCAGTCGGACTATGATGATGAAATTTCTGAAGCTGATGTTAGGGATACAGAACTGAACAATGACAGTGGAGATGATGAACCGATTCGTGGTGCAATAATCAAAGGACGAAATGGTTACAGGTGGAAAGGTGTTCCCACAGTTAGAGGTAGGACACCAACATGTAATATAGTCTTTCGTATTCCTGGCAACAAAGGAGCTGCAAAAGCCATTCAGAATTTCAGACTCCCCTTGAAGCGTGGAAATTATTGTTTTCCGACAATGCCATACGTAGTGTTGTTCAGCACACAAATGAAGAAATTGCGCGACAAAGAATAAAGTACACTGAATGCATGTATTATGTAGGTGATACTAATATCAACGAAATCAGTGTCGTAATTGGATTACTTTACATAGCTGGCAATCTGAAATGCGGACATTTGAACGTGCAAGACATGTGGTCAACCACATTTGGAAATCCGATATTCTGCTGCATAATGCCTGTAACCCGATTTTGTTTCCTGATAAACTGTCTACGGTTTGATAATAAAATGACTAGAGATACAGCTGATAAATTTGCGCCTATCAGAGTGTTGTGGGAAGAATTTATAGTGAATTGCAAAACGTACTATACACCGCATGAATATTGCACCGTTGACGAGCAACTGCTTGGTTTTAGAGGACAGTGTCTCTTTCGCGTTTATATTCCTTCTAAACCTGACAAGTACGGTATCAAAATAATTTGTCTCTGTGATTCGCGAACATTTTATATGGTGAATGCAATACCGTACACTGGAAAGATTGAAAACCGAGCACGTAAACCTGTGCCTCTGAAATTAGTGAAAGAACTTTCAGAGCCCATTCGTGGAACCAACAGAAATATAACCATGGATACGATGGAGTTCATGTCGGTGGAGTAGCTGATACGATGTTGAAAGACTACCAGTTGACAGTTGTTGGCACTTTGCGCCACAATAAAAAGGAGATTCCTCAAGCTTTTCTTCCTGACAGAAAGAAAAAGGTATATACTACAGAGTTTGTATTTGATGGACCTAAAACATTGGTTTTGTATTGTCCACAAAAGGGGAAAAGTGTTATACTTCTCTCCACCACGCATAGTGATCGATCTGTGAATGTAGAAACAAAGAAGCCTGAAATAATTCATTTCTATAATGAGACAAAGAGTGGAGTGGACCTTTTGGATGAGTTCATGCATAATTATACAGTCAGTCGCAAAACAAGGCGGTGGCCACTTCGTTTCTTCTACGGAATGCTGGATCAGGCTGGTGTAAATAGCATGGTACTTGTTAGAAATGCTCCGCAGAATAGGGGAATGTTATTCACACGACAGGATTTATTGCGTGATTTGGGAATGCAGCTAGCGACTCCCATTATGCAAAATAGGCTCACAACCCCGCTTCCAACTCGTCTTTCAAACATGATCAGAGAAGTTCTTTGCGTAGAAGATCACGTAGGACCGGATCATGCACCTACACCAAAGCAAGACAGGTGTTACTTGTGCCCGAGAGCTGCAGATAGGAAGACAGAGTCATTCTGTACAAATTGCCTGGAAGTCAATTTGCGCTGAACACAAAAGGTTTGTTTGTAACAACTGTGTGTAATCACAACTGATGTGTATTTCTAACAATTAATCATTAAATGCTTGTTAAGAAATCTGATAATGTCTTTCTTTCAGCAATTCACAAAATATCTACAAGAAATACGCATATACTTTTGGGGTGCGGGAGCACCCCACTAAGTAAGCAAGTGTATTAAATTTGCCTATGTGCTCCCGGGTTAAGTAACCTACCCCCATAATAATCAATAATCCCGGAAATGGGGAATGTTCTTGGTGTTGCCCAAACAAAGCTGAAATTCAGCAAGAATATTCCACGACACGATGGGTAAGATATATTAACGAAGAGAGATTCATAATTTATAATCGCTTCTTCCTCACTACCTCAACAACCATCGAAAAACTTAAATTACAACCGGTCCGTTGCGGAAGTATTATTTTGGTGTTGTGACGACCATATCCATTCGTGAATGATACTATGACTGCTAAGAAAATGCGGCATTCGGATGCCTTTAAGTATTTTACAACCTTATGTGTTCTAAATCAGTAACCGATCAGACATTCGTTTAGATTTTACGGCTGAATGTTTCCTGCAAAATGTGTTCCCGAAATTCTTTTAATAGTTCACAATTCTTCTTCTCCCGTCAAATGCAGTAGCTGCCTATGCATCTCCCGAATGCAGTTTTCTTTGCAGGAAACATTTAATCGTAAAATGTAAACCAATTCATAGTCGATTATGATGCTTCGTCAGTTTATAGAGGTTCTCGACTATACTGAAATTTGTTGTTTTAAAGAATACGAGAGAAAATGGTGGACTTTTGTAAATAACCTAGTCATAAAATATAAACCAATGTCTGGTCGATAACAGAACTGGTTCATCTCTTACAAGCTACAACACACAAGTCTCCTTACAATATTGAAAAATAATTTATTTTTAAAGTACCTGTTCTGATAAAACTGCGTTCATAAATTGCGGACATTTCATGATAAAACTTTATTTGCAGGAAAAATTTATACTTAGCCACACACGTGTCTTTACTATACTGAAATACATATGAAAGCATGATGATGCTTCTCAAAGCAGGGGCGTCTCGGGAATACCTCTACGGGGGGGAGGGCTTCAAAATTTTAAACACTAGTAGGGGTGGATTTTGCTTCCTTTGAAACAAGCGCTAAATTTTGAACAACTTCTGTAGGAAACACTTTTTACCGTACCGTTTGGTAACTACAAGAGCAAATTAGTGGTCATCCTTAACACAGGGTAAAAGGTTTTAGGAAATTTTCGAATGCTTTAACTCAAAGGGAATAGTAAATAAAAGTTCAAACTAAAGTCCCGTGGAATCAAACGGTGAAATTTTCGAAAACAGGGGCGTCAAGGGGTAAACTTCCAAATTTTAAATAGAAACAGGGATTGATTTTGCTTTCTTTGAAACAAACATGAATTTTTTTTTTTATTTCTTGTGTCTTTATCAGTTTCAAGAGCTAATTGGAAAGCTACTGTTGAACTACCACATTAACTCTTGTAACTGCCAAACGATACAAGATATGAAAAAGTGTTTCTTTTAAAAGTTGTTTGAAAGTTAACATTTATTTCAAATTGAGCAAAATATCTAAACCCTATTTCTGTTTAAAATTTTGAAATTACCTCGCCCATAGAAGTATTCTCGAAAGCCCCCTGCTTTCAGAAGCATCACTATGTGATTCCACACACCTTTTTGCTAAGATTTCTGTGCACTAGGAGCGGCGTTATAATCTGTCACGGTTTTAAGAATAACCGTGTATAATTGGAAAATGTGTGTGTATGTGTTTTAACAAAATAGGGTCCAAGTATGGCAACTTTTAAAAAAGAACCAGAGTCGTACGTCGAAAGAATTGAATTTCTTGTAAAATTAGATATTCCGCGCGAAATCAGCTTTTTTTTTGTATAGTATCATTTTTAGTAAAATTATAGGTGTCTATGAATTTTATACCTAAAATTCCCACTCAGAGAAACCTCGCCCGCCCCCCTTGAAGGTGCTGGAACCCTTCCTGAAACCAACTTCTAAGTACGTGCCTGAAAACAACTTTCCGTTGTGGATACAATGAAAGTAACATTCCCAATCTCTTTAAGGTATGAGTAACAGTCCCAACCTCGTATTTTGCAATAAAGAACCTTGAAATGGTTTCTCAAAGTTGTAGATAAGAAGTACGTACTTCGTTACGGAAGAGAGTAAGAAATTTCCGAAATCTTGAAACTATATAGACCGCAAAAGATCTTTTCATTGCGATAGTACCATCAATCCGGACCCCCAGGTAAAATAATAATTGAAGACCTCTGTTCTACTCCATCTGAAGGCTGGATGGACAGTTTTATTTAGATCACCCAAGAAGTAATGGTAGGTTCCAGGTGTATACGGGAGATAGAAAAAATTATAATTGGGTTCTCCATTAGGGATATTAAAATTAGCAGGGTAAGTATTCATCTGGATATTACTCGAATAGTTATTGGGTTTTCATTATACGAACAAAAATAATTGGATATCTGAAGAACGAACGAATGGATGTCCGGTCAGTCGGATATCTAAAAACATGTGAGACGAGCCCAATCAGGAAACTGACCAAGTATGTTACCGCCAGGCTTCGGCAGCGAGCATCCTAATTAATGATCAATGTTTCGTTTGAAAAATTGCAGCGACACCTCTCCAAAGACACCTCAAACACCTTCCTAGGCCTAGTATATAGTTCGTGATTAAAAATTGGGCCCCACCTCTGTATGCGAATTATCTATACAAGTTCTTTTAGTAAGAAACTGCCTGAAGGTAATTATCGCAATTTCCCTTTATTCATTATTTGGAGTTTGGGGGAAATGTGCAATGAATGTGTATTAAAAATGTGAAAGAAAGCGTACAAGAACCTATGAAAAATTTACGTATTTAATTTTACCTGTGCACATTTTATTTTAGTGCGTGCATTATATATAACGTATGGTTAGATAATTGAATAATCACCAACATTATACTTATAGATACTTCAAATGTTGAATGCTTAGGTTCGATTATCGAAGACGTATATGCCAGACTAGTCTTTATTATAAAAATATAGGAACCAATTGACATGTACGATAATACTTGATACCGATACATAGCCCAACATGCATGGTATACAACCTTTTCTATTATCACCGCTACTGTTATTCTTAGTATTCTCTAGGGCTATATAACCAGAACACAATATTTAGCAGCACCAAATGCCTATTACACATTATTACCCAATAGATTAAAACAGATATAAAGAATAATCATTAACGTCCATTTTAAAGACAAACCAGAGAATATATCTTAGTTCTCTCGTTACTCTCCTTTATTTTATTAAACTTGCGTGGAGACTCATTTGTCACCTTTTCATTCTCCACCCACCCCCTCATATGTTTTTTTTAACAGTATTCCTATTCAAGTGTCGCATCATAACATGACATTGAGGAAGTTCTGGTTGCCCAATACGAGTTGTGGCTAAAAAATAACGGGACTGGCAACCCTGTCGGAAGTACATGTGTAGCAGTGGGGAATCCATGCACGGTGAGCTACTTTGAAGCTTCGGTACAGTGACAAAAGAATGACGGTGGAACTATCGATGCCAGTCAGTCTGTGAGCAGCGATTGAATGAAGAGACACCATAGAGTTGCCGGACTAATTGTGCAAGTGAAATTCGAGCAGCATATTAACCTGAAATTCCTCTTGAAATTAAGAAATCAGCAAATGACTGTATGTCACTCATAGAAGGAGGTGTGCGGTGATAATGCAATGTCACGTGCGAGGTGTTTCATGAGACAACTGCACAACTGCTTGCGAAAGTCTATCTGGTCCTGAGTCAGGTTTTCTCGTACAATTTTGGCCCAAGCTTTGTTCAAGTGTTCATGTGAAATTTGTCAGGGCCACAAAGGAAGAAAACGTGGTGAAAATATATACTGCTCGGAAAGAAAGTCGACTAGGTATTCTGAAGATAGCAGATATGGTCAACATCGATAGAGAGCCGATCGACAAATTTCGCACGAACACTTGAACGAGCGCAAAGTCAGCTAAAATTGTACCAGAAAATATCATTCAGGACCTGAAAAACTTCCGAAAGCAGTGCGGAGTAGTCTCATAAAACACCGTGCACGTGACATTGCATTATGACCGTACACTTTTTTTTAAAGAGTTGCACACAATCACTTGGCGATTTCTTCAATTTCACCAAAAAATTTCAGGTGAATGCGCTGCTTGAGTTACACTTGCACACTTTCTCCGGCAACAGGATGGCGTACCTCTTCCTTCAATCGCTATTCACAGACTGACTACGACCGATAGCGCCGCAGGCGTTCCTTCGTCACCTTGTGGAAGCTTCAAGATAGCTAAACACTTCTGACAGGGTTGCTATTCCCGTTATTTTTTAGCCAGACCTCGTAAATAAGAAACCTAATTATATTAGCAAAATACATAGACCGATCACCGTACTAAGCAAGAACACCGAACTGATATGGTTTCAGTTTAAAACAGTCGTACATTAATCAAAATTATGGACATTTCTATGATGTGATCTTTTGACCATAATCTTGTAATCTAATAGGTGTTCTCCGTTCTCTTTTGGATCTTCTGGTTTCTTGTGTAACAACCCTTTTATTTTCATTCTCTGCTGCATTACGCTCTGGTATCATTAACGAATCGTTTTGCTGGTCTCTATAACTTTGGCTATTATTCTTCCGAATTGTATTTGATGTCGGTGGTATACACGTAGTAGACCTTAAACTTGTATGATGTAGGTATTTTTACCTTGTTTTTTTATCAATACACCAGGGATAAATCTCGATCTTTTACCTTTATGATTAAGTACCCAAACATTCTTTTTATTTTCGTCTCTCATTAATTCTCTATTTTATATTTGTTCACAGAACCTAATTTAACAAGTGAAAAATTTAACAAGTTGCTGATAGGTTAATAAATAGTCATTTGGTGATTTACCTAACCCTCTCGTGGGCATACAACGTAGAGTGTATAAAATATCATTCAGACAGGACTTAGCTAATTGTTCGACCATTTTCGACAAACGTTTTATTCAGTGCTTTCTTTATTATTTGTACACCTTTCGCTGCAAGAGCATTACTGGGCGGATGGTAGGGAGGAGAATGTAGTAACTTGATATCATGTGAAACACAAAATCGCTCGAATAATTGATCGCTAAAGATGGACCACTGTTCATGACCCGTGTTCTAGGGTACCCATAGGTATTGAAACATTCCTTTAAGCAATTAGTACATGTTTCTTCTGTTCCCGTTGATTTAACAAACCATGCTGATGACAAATTAGAGAAACTGTCCACGCAAACCAAAAATTTAAGGCCACACCATTCTCCATGATCAATATGGACTCTCAAATTGAAGTGTTGCTGATGGCAAAGAACTGTCATATTTCCTTGGAGGTTAATTTTTCATTGCTAAACAAGGGCCACAGTAAAGCACCAAATCCTGAATATCTTTTTTCGTCATAGAACACTAGATCCTTTACACAATCCAATAGTTTGTGAATTCTAATATGCTATCGATTAATCAACCTCAGGTACTATACTCTTAATTTTCGTGGTAAAATTATTCTACATCCCCATCACAAGCAACCATCATGTTCTGTTTTTTGGTGTTTTTTTTTAAATTAATTCAGACGTGTTATATTCCTGCTCGAGTTTTTTGGCCAACCATATTTCACCTATTGAATTATCTTTTGCATTAAATGATCTTCGGAAGTAGCTTGTTCTACCTTCTCTTTCAAGAGAGGTCCAACATACCTAAAACGATTTTAATTGATGTACACTTGTAGAACTTCGACATGAGTAATATGAGACGTAACTTTTCTGGTGATATTTGGATTCCTTGTACTGAGATCTCGTGTCCTAAATATGTGATCTTACAGAAAAAAATGCCTTGCGTACTTTTACATTTGCCTTTTGAAATCTACTCAGTACTGTTCAAACTCTTTGATAACATTCTTCTTCATTGTCAGCATAAATGAGCACGTCATCAAGGTAGCAAATAACTCCTTGTATACCTCTGGTAAGGTCATCTATAAATTTGTGGAACACTTGAGCTGTGCAACTAAGACCGAAAGATAACCTCGTCTGTTTAAATAGACCTCAAGGTGTATTCAGAGCTAGAAACTGCTGAGAATTAGGATGAATTTGTAACTGTAAGTACGCTTGGCGTAGATCAAGTATGGTAAAAGATTTAGCACCATTTAATAAATTTAGGATGTCTTCTATTTTAGGTAGTGCGTAAACCACTTTTTCTGTTACTTTGTTTAGTATATGTTTAAGAGCAAAACATAAACAAAGTCGTTGTTTTTGTTTCGGACTGTAACTACAGGTGTTGCTCATTTAATACGTGTTTTGTTAATATCACCATGGAAGACATCATGATATGTCATAAGAAGATTGTTTATTTTATTACTTCGTGTATCCCGCATTATTCCCACTTTATTATAACTCTCTAACGCTCTTGTATTTAAAAGATTTTGTCTCTAATATGGCCACAACTTGTCTAACCATGTTCTGCCTAATACGGGATTTACAAAAGAATCTTGTACTATTATCAGTGGTAATTTCTTATTTATTTTCACACTCTACTTCCGCTAATATTTCTCCTTGGACTTTTAGCACCACGCTAATTGGTTGCGCCACGCAGATTACATCTTGTGCTTGTTAGTGGTAAGTGACGGAAGCACTCTTAGTTCTCTCATTACTTTACTTTATTAATATTGTGCGGAGACTCATTTGTGACCTTTGAAGTGCGCTAACAAGCAAACATATCGAGCTCAATTACTTAGGGCGATATCGATGATATAAAAGCCAAATTCTGTGTGACGATAGTCATAAAAGGTGTGGAAATATTCGTATGTTCTTAAATTGCTGAAAGAAATTGAACGGACATATACAGTAATAGATACTGGGTGGAAGGCGCTACCTGTTATAGGGTATGTTCTTCATGGCCACCATCTTGAAGTGCGCCATATTGAATCTCGACTGATTTTCTTAAATGGAAAGGGGGTTGTGTAATATGTCATTCTGGACTAGAACTTCACGAGAAATAGTTTGTGAAGTCAGCTTTTCCGTAAATGTATTATTGTAAGATATAACAATATATGCAGCTTCTATCCGGTAATGATGCAATAGCTTGAAAACACTTATTTCATTTTGAAATAACGTAGAAGTTGAACCAAAATAAATACAAATCCATATCGATAGAGAACTAAACCCAGGAACAACGTGTATGCATTTAGGTTTCATTTCCTTCGCCATTTCAAAACGAAATGGGTGTTTTCAACATATTACATCATTATTCGTATAGAAGTGGCATCTCACAATAATAAATTTACAAAAAAACTTATTTCCCAAGCGTATTTCTCGTGAAATTCTGCCCATAATGACATTTTACACGACCCCTTCCCATTTAAGAAAATCAATCGAGATTCAATATGGCGGACTTCAAGATGGCGGCTATGAAGGAATACCCTCCAACAGGTAGCGCTATCCACCAAAGTGTATTTTCCTTCCATTCTTTTCAGCAATGAACATATGGATATTTCCACACTTTTTGATCGCTTTCAACAAAAAGAATTTGAGTTTTATATCATCGATATCTCTCAAAGTGATTGCTCTCGAGTGTCCAAAATTTGCTTGCGCACATACTTTGACATTGTAATCGTTACGGAAGAAATATATATATATAATTGTTTTCCGCCCCATCAGTATGTTTGCTTATAAGAGCTAACGGCTTGTTTGTCGAAGATGTTTGTCTAAATGATATATTTTAGTTGTAAAATAATATTTTTAAAAGACAGGACCGGCAAACCGGGACTGTCGCCCCAAAAGGCTTCTGCCACTAACTGGGAGGAGACCCCTTAATTCCTCTTGCTGAGACTTAAGGGAACCGACCGGGGTAGACGCCTAATGTCCAATCCATACGTTCACGTCGTGGGGCCTGTTAGTACCCAAGCAACTCCTTGGCGAACGAACATGGATGGGCTGCTCACCAACCCGCATTAGCTGACAGCGTGGTGAGTCAAATGTCAGCATCCCTCCTTTCTTTACATATGATGGTACAAGCAAGGAAACAGCCTCGGAGGCCCTTATTGCTCGGAGGACGGAATGCAGCTGGCAACGGCAGCGGTCAGTCCTGCAGGAAGTCAGAGGGTCAAAATGCTGGGTTTGGACTGTAGACTGCCAGGACACCGACACGGCAACTCGAACGGACCTATACGTGGCGACCCTCAACTGTAAGTCACTTGCAGGAGAGGACAAATTAGAAGAACTGCAGAATGAACTTAAGAGGATTAAGTGGGACATCATAGGACTATCAGAAGTGTGGAGGAAGAATGAAGAACAGTTGGAACTATCGTCAGGACACACGTTCTACTTCAAAGGAACAGAAACTAGAAAAGCGACAGGCGTTGGCTTTATAATTAATAAAGACCTGAAGTCACGGATCACAGAAATTGAAGGAATTTCAGATAGAATCGCACGGGTAGTAATAAAGATTAACAAGAGATACAGTATGGAAATTATACAAGTGTATGCTCCAACAACCTCGCACCCGGAGGAGGAAGTCGAAGACCTATACGAGGAGATCCAGAAGATTTTGGATAGTAACAAATCGCATTACAAAATTGTAATGGGAGACTTCAATGCAAAAGTAGGAACCAAGCAGAGCAGTGACGCGAAAGTGGGAAACTTTGGATTTGGCAAAATAAACAAGAGAGGAGAGAAGTTACTGGAATTCTCAGAAGCCAACAGACTGTTCATTTCCAATACATTTTTCAAGAAACCGCCCCAGAGGAAGTGGACATGGAAAGGCCCAAATGGGACCAAAAACGAAATAGACTACGTTCTATCAAATAACAGGGCAATTGTGCAAGACGTGTCTGTTCTAAACAGTTTCAAAATCTCGAGTGATCATAGGATGGTGAGATGTAAGCTGAAACTAAATACTAGACTAGAGAGAAAGAAGCTTATCAGAGGAAAACCGTCAGTTTTAGATCTGGAAAATCTTGGAAAACGCAGACAGACATTCGAGATAGAACTAAGCAACAGATTCAGCGCCTTGGAAGAGTTAGAAGATGAAGAAGACATCGATAGCAGAAATAAAATACTGACTGAGATAATAAGAGAAACTGCCAAGGAGATAGCAGGTACCAGAAAGAAAAAAGAGAGCAAAATCTCAGAAGAAACTAAACTCTTGATGAAGAAAAGAAGTCAAATGAAAGAAGAGGAAAATTGCATAAAGAGGATTGAGTACATAGAACTAAATAAAACAGTAAGAAAGAAAATAAGAGAGGATGTACGAAGATATAACGAAAATCTTGTTAGAAATACAATCGAGGAAAACAAGAGTTTGAAGAAAGCCAAACAGCAGCTCATGATAGGGAAAAAGCAAATAATTGCAGTTAAGAGACAAGACGGGACCGTAACACGAAATAAGGATGAAATTATAAACATATTTGAAAACTTCTACACGGAATTGTACTACTCCGAGGAAGAGCTAGGAAATAAAGACTTAGAAGGAAATGATGTAGAAGTCCCAGACGTAATGAAAGAAGAAGTGGATAAAGTACTTCGAGGGATGAAGAACGGAAAATCACCAGGAGAAGATGGACTCACAGCAGAGATGTTTAATGGGGAGGTGAAAAAATGAAAGAGGAACTTGCTAAATTATTCTCGATGTGCCTGAGGAAGAGAGAAATACCCTCAAGTTGGAACAATGCCGTTATCATTTTGTTGTACAAGAAAGGGGACAAAGAACGCGTCGAAAACTACAGACCAATTAGTTTACTGTCAGTCCTATACAAAATGTTCACCAAAGTTATTTTGAATCGTATTGAACGAGATTTAGATTTTAACCAGGGAAGGGGACAAGCCGGATTCTGTCGTGGATTTAGCACAATGGACCACAAACATTGAATGAAGTTATGGAAAGGACTAATGAATATGAACTTCCGCTATGTTTGGGATTCATAGATTTTGAAAAAGCTTTCGATTCGGTCTCCTTGTCAGCAGTACTTAAATCACTTGAACATCAAGGCATCGAAAGTGCATACATCAAGTTACTGCGAAACATTTACTCGACTGCCACTTCTGTCATTAGACTGCATCAAGACAGTGAAAAATTTAAAGTTGGAAAAGGGGTAAGGCAATGAGATTCAATTTCTCCAAAACTGTTTTGTGCGGTCCTGGAGAGAGTGTTCCAGAATTTAAACTGGGATGAAGTTGGAATTAAAATTAATGGCGAATATCTTCATCATTTACGGTTCGCTGATGATATAGTCCTGTTTGCTTCAAGTGCAGAAGAACTACAAACCAGAATGGAAGAACTGAGTAACGAGAGTTCGAAAATAGGCCTTAAAATAAAATAAGTAAAACAAAAGTAATGTACAACCAACATGCTGCAAAGAAGGAAGTGAAGATTAACGGTGAGACAATAGGCATAGTTGATGAGTATGTTTACCTAGGCCAGCTTAAAACATTGAATGCAAAGTTGACTGATGAAATAAATAGAAGATGTAAAATGGCGTGGAGTTCTTTTGGAAGACTACACTTTATTTTCAAAAACAAACTTCCAATGTGTCTGAAGCATAAAGTTTATAATCAATGTGTCTTACCTGTAATGATGTACGGCTGCGAAACTTGGACATTGAATGCGCAAACGACTCAAAGATTGAGAGTCACACAAAGAGCAATGGAGAGGTGCATGCTAGGAATAACCAGGAGGGACAGGAAGACAAATGAATGGATTCGCGCACAAACAAAGGTAGAGGATGTAATCAAGACTGCGAAGAAGATAAAGTGGAGATGGGCCGGTCACATAGCTAGACGAACAGATGGAAGGTGGACGACAAATGTACTTCAGTGGATTCCTAGAGAAAAGAAACGACCGAGACGACGTCCAAATGTAAGATGGGTAGATGAAATCAAGCGTTTTTCAGGAGCTACATGGATGAGGATATCAGCAGACCGAGATATGTGGGGAAAGAAAAGGGGGAGGCCTTCATCCAGCAGTGGATAGAAAACGGCTGAACATGATATATATATATATATATATAACATATATTTTTAAATAATATTTTAAATCAGAGCTGTGTCTCTCTTCTGGAGAGGAATAGAGATATCTCGTGAATACAGATACACTAGGCCTATGTTAAACTGATCTTCCATATTTAGCTTTTCTTATGTTCTTGTACACGAATACTACATTTTAGTTTTCCTGTTGAACACTTACCCCACTCTATATATCTTTATTTAAAAATATGTTTGTTTTTATTTGTGAGTTTTTTTCATTCATTTTATCATGTGGGATTATATCCCTTTCATCCTGGTTTATACAATTCAGATACAGAAGTTAATTCCGTAAATCTCTGTCCCAAAACACCATTTGATCTCTGACCTTTGATGCGTTGAATGAGAAATATGAATCCGTTTCTATTGAGAGCATAGAAAGCTTACAGAATTGTTCTGGTTAAACTTTGATGTGAAAGGAAAACTTCATGTAATGTATTTTGTTCTCAAACATATTTCTGGAATTTTCCATTTAGATAAAACTAATCTCAGCCTGTATTATTCTTTTCAGTAAATGTAAATAAAGGCATTTTTATAAGACAATCAAGGACGTATTCTGAAATGGAGTTGAATAATGATGAGATTAAAGGATCTATTCGCTTGTTAACCTTTGCTGGAGGTTTTCATGGTGAAATTTAAATATCTCTGTAGTATAAAATCGTTTGAAATTTCCTTTCTTTCTTACAATTCTGTTTCTGTAGTCATTGTGGGTCATGCTTATAAGGAACATTCACCAGGTGGCAGAGCCCGATTTTGATGAAAATTCGTATGTAGGTACAGTGAGTGCCTAGGTAAAACTATAGGTGCTGTAGTCAACAAATAACAAGGGGAACGTAAAGGGCAAGTAAATCGAATATAGAGTATGGAACACGTCTTTTTTTTTATAAACTGTTTCATATATTGAAAGCAAATGGCCATTAATGGATACTGGATTTTGAGGTGATACATGCTGAAGGGTACGTCAACACTGACTGCCATCTCAAAAGAGACCATCTTGACTATGTTTCAAAATTTTTAAATTGTAAGTGGGCCATATGATATGTATCATATCAATCTCTGCTGGAATGTTCCAGGAAACCCAATGACGAACTCAATTTTGGTATAACTCTAATCCTGTACGACAAAATGGCACGTGAAATTGATCTGGAGGATGTAACTTTCACCTAGCGTTGCACCTTCTTGATATCGGGATTTCACCTTCCGTTAGTGTGTTTAAAACTTTATAATGCACTTCATGCTGCTGCCAGGAGCATCATATTACCCAATATAACGGTACCTCTTATGCAGCCGTTTGATTTTCGTTTCTTCAACTGTTTCAACAAAAAATGTTTTTTCATCATTCGACTCACACATTCTCCAGGTCAATTTCACGTGTCATTTTATCGCACAGGATTAGAGTTATGCCGAAGCTAACTTCATCATTGGGTTTCTTGGAACATTCCAGCACAGACTGATGTCACAGGGCCCACTTACTATATAAAAATTTTGAAGCATAGTCAGGATGAAGCTTTCCAGATGGCGGTCATTGTCGTCATACCCTTTAGTATGTATCACCTCTTGTCCAGTATCCATGACATTTGCTTTCAATATATGTAACAATTTATAAAAGAAAAGGCATTTTCCATACTCTGTATTCGATTTACTTACTCTCTACGTTCCATCTTTCTTGGGTTCTCCTGTCGTTTGTTGACGACAGCACCTATATTTTTGGCTATGAAGGTTTACCTTGTCACTGTACCTACATAGGAATTTTCATCGAAATCGGGCAATGTCACGTGGCGTGTATTCCTTGTTAGTTATAAATACATCGCAGTGAAAGAATCTTCACCATGTAATCGCGAGATGCTTGGTTCGAAGCTCGTAAATCACGCGCATTCTCACATACGTTTTCTCTGGTTTCTTTTAGTTACATCATTCCAATATTGTGATGACACCTTGAGGACATTCTTCCATCATAAAGGATATGAACTGAGACGGAAATATATTTGAGACTGGATATTTCCAGCTCCTTTCCCCATGGAACATGAAAGTACCCGTATTACTCATATGTCATGTAAAAATTACGAGTAAAGTTACGAATTAAGAGCACGAGGAGTTAAGTACGAGTTACGACTCTTCCACTACAGCTGAGTTTTGGAACGGAGTAGACTTACAATGTGAGTTTCAACTACTTATTTACGAACAACCTAGTACATTAATTCGGAGACACACAAGGTTCATCAAAACTTTGCTCGCCCACAATTAGTGAAAGAATGGGACCCGTCGACGATTGATAGGTATGATGACCACCCAAAGAAGGGAACGGCGCCAGGTGACAGACACATTTAACGTTAGTGCCTCTCAATTCATTAGAAAACATACACAGCACACTCTAACGAGGTTTTGTGGTCGTTGGCCAAGAAAAATAACAACCAAGATGAGGATAGCAAAGACGAAAGAAATATTCACAAGAACCACACTCGGTGAACAAAGACTTGACGAAAACAATTATTGTTTCATTTTATGACCCGAATACAGAGAACTTGGGACATAAAATTATGAATGGCAATTGGATTGATTGAATTGTTATTAACGTACTAATCGAGCTTTTGAGCTAAGGATGGGACCTACAGTTTTTGGTAAAGTGGGCTCCGAACCACTCCGGTCAAGAAACCCCGGTGGGAATTTAACCCGTGACCACGCACACAGAAATCGTGCACGTTGCTTTCCTAATTACGATAGCTTAATTCTTCATTTTGCACTTTTGTCATTCATTTCTCTACCTCTTGAAATTTCCGAGATTTTGACAATGGAAAAAGTTGCAGACGTAAAGCTAGATCCGTAACAATTAGCAATCGTGGCTGAGAAACCGTAAAAAATATTTAAAAAAAAAAGTTTCGTCTGAAAGTTGCTCTGTATTCAATAACTGTTCCAAAGAAATTAAAAGTTACCCAACCTTCCATTTTTAAATTTCCAAGTTGAGATATTTGGCGTATACCACTGGCTCTCATACGTCATTATCCAATTCCGTGCATGCAATTGTATCCATTTCTTGTTTCCAAGTCATTGGCAGTCCAAGTTACTGAAACATCCAGAATAGCATATATTGCGCATATTCGCGTTCATTACACATGTGTGTGCATATCTCTGTTCTAAATTATTCAAGTGGCTTTTGCGTGGTTTTGTAACCAACCAACTGTGCGTGGTTGCCTACCAAACAACAATGTTTTACCAACATTTTGCAAAAATTTGCCAAAAAAGGTCCAGTACACAAATATCATCATTTCTGTTTACACTATTCAAATAGAAAACAATGAACCATCGTTTCCAAAGATCTTGCAATATTTTTCAAAGCATCCTTTTGAGAAAAAGAAAACACTTGTTTTTAACATGTTGAGTCTCACTCTTGCTGGTATGTTAATATAACGAGTAAAAAAAACTTCCATGCATACTAATGAAAAAAAAACATCTTGCTCGCGCTTCATATGTTGATTAAAAGAAATGAACTACGAGAAAATAAAAGAGCAGACATTCGGGAAAATAGTTTCCTTTCGTGTCGTTTTACCCTCATATAGCTCACTCGTCTCACATTCAATCACCGTTTTCCATAGAGGAAATGAAAGCGCTATGTACAGTGCTTTAAGGCAAAAACTATGCACCATTTGATCTCTTATAGTATGTGAACTATGAACCATCAAATGTGAGATTTTTTTCTATAAGATGTTCTTCATATTATGAAGAACGGTAGTTCTTCGAGTGACGCTGACAAATGAGTCTGTTAGCGGCACTCCAGTGTATACAGCTAGTTTCGGATCTATCGAACTATAAGCCCGATTTTGATGCTTGAACTTGCATTTGAAAGCTATTTGTCATACTAGGACACACACAAAAAAAAAATCTCGACCGGTAGAACTTCCCTGGGATCACCTAGGGCGGTGCGAAAAAAAATTTCAAGATTTCACATTCTGTGACAATAGCACTAACCCCAGACCATATAGGCAGACGAAACTTGCGGAATCGTAATCTACGTTTTAATACATTTCAAACTGTGTATCACACGTCAAAATCGGTGAAGGGGTTCAATAGTTAAGACTTTTTTTGAAACGAATTACAGAATTTTCACAAATGATAGAAAAGTTTGTCATTTTCTCTGTCTTTTTGTTTTAGCCCCAAATGGTTGGCACCAGGGAGTTTTGGGGGTCAATTGAGAAGCTTATTTTTTTGATAGGAGTTACTATTTTCGAGATACGATGCCTACCATGGTCCAAAATCGAGACTATGCACTTTTTTTAATAGGCAGCCTTACAAAATAAGTGATATCAGTATACAAAAAAACCTTCGAGGTAAAGACAAGAGTGACGCAAGAGTTCTATTCACAAAAGAAGTGATATTCATTTTGCGAGTGATTTTCTTTGTGTCACTATGGCGGAAGGGAGGATACTAAATCTCTTAATTTTATTAGAAATGAAACGCTTCCGCCATAGTGACAGTGACACAAAGAAAATCACTCGCAAAATGGATATCACTTTATTTGTGAGTAGCACTCTTGCGTCACTCTTCTCTTTACCCCGAAGGGGTTTTATACTGATATTAACATACCAATAGTTCGATGAAACTTTTTCTCCCACAATCCTTTCAGCATGATTTACAGCAGTGCTAAGGATGAAAAATATAGAAGGCCGTTTGAAACGATATGGAATAGACCAAGAGGGGTGATCACTTCTTCAATTTTCTAAAATATAGTTTCTGCGAAAAACATGTTTCAGTACCGTCCATGTAACATGACAAAATCAAGACTCTGTTTCATAAATAGCATTCTTTTCGATTATTTGCTGAGTTTATTAGATTAATCCAACAAGGGGCTGTAGACAATTGTTTACCCCGTGAAATTAGAGAATGGAAGCAACATTTCTAGAGAAACACAGTGACAACCGAGACATCTGTTAAAAGAATATTCCAAATGGAAATCCTACCATCGTGAGAGAACAACCATCTGGAGGATATTGATTGCTAAATAATAGCTTACAAGAATGACACAGCAAGACTAAGTGGAAAATGGTTTGTAGCAGCTGACCACTCGTCTCCATTAGCAGAGAAACCAAATGCTTTGTCTTAGACCTCACAAATATGTAAGGTTTTATTAATAGCAAATAACAAATTTAATAATTTTCTAATGATGTTGATATTTATTTTATTGTCTGGTAACTTTTGACGCTGAGGTACAGTTGGTAAAGTTTCCCGACACTTGATAATTTGTAGATTGACAAAGTACACTACCATATTATTTATACTTAATTATTAAATTATTTTACAATTTCAAATAAAACCACCTGTGAACCTGCTAATATATCTTTCTGGACCACACTGGGCATAAACAGATAAAAATCATAATGATCTTTGGTTAAAAGTAAAAATGTTACTTATTGGTAAAAAACGTTAATATCTTATCTTGTCGGATGGATAATTTTAGTAACTATTGATTTCGGACCGTCTTTGTTATAGAAGTGTTAACACTTTTAAAATAGACAATTTCCCAGATAAGTGTTATACAGGATGGTTTCAAAAGATGAGGGAAAATTTTGGGAGATGTAACCTGACAACTATGCAAAAATAAAAGTTCACGTGCACACATGGCGAAAAAGTGCGTAACGTCAGAGCTAGAGGCGGCAGAAATGTGAGAAAATCAAGTTCATTGGGATCGAGGCCCCCGGGATACTCTAACGGGTATTCGGGAGCCTTGTTGGGGTGGATATATTTCAAATACCAATAACCGAAGATCTGGCGGTCAAAAAAATCGTCACAAAAGCCAAAGATACTCTATCCAAAAATTCATTATTCTTAATTGTGGAACAAGCAGGGGTGGATTTCGGCTTCATTTTTTGTCTGGCCCACCACTTGGCGGAGAAAAATTGCGTGGAAGGGATAGGACCTATGATTAAGGGGGCATGAATGGGCAGTTGTCCAAACTTTTTTCTCACATTCATCTAGTGAAAATACGATACATAAATTGAGTATTCAAAAAGTTAAATAAAAGGGTGAGAGTTTCCCTTCCTCGTTCTTAAGTAATTTGTCGCCCACTGACCATACTGCAAAAAAGTTCATTCAATAGGAGATGGTGAAGTAGCGTACCTTATTTTCTCAATTATTATGAGACGTTACAAAATTAATATTTTCATGCTTGTTTAAGTCAAGTAGTTGTAAAATTCTATAAATTGAGACCTATTGTAAAGTAAAGTTTGTAACTGAGAAAGTTGCCATGTTTGCTGCTGACCATTTGTTGAATATGAATTGTTGTTTGTAACTTTTAGGTATATTTCTTTTCCCTATCGGGTAAATCTCGGTAAGTCAAGGTTTTTGGTACTCAGAAATTTTTAGGAGAGGTAGAAACAATCAGTAAGCATAGGCACCCACTTGTTGTTTGAAAAAAGAGGTCTGTCAACACAAAACTTCACAGACACGATAAGATGATGAGTATCCACAAATACAAATAAATCTAAGCTCCCTGACCCCTCAGCCCCTCAGATGAAACTATTCAGAGCTTCAAAGACTTTCGAATTCTTCCCTATAAAATAATGGACTCTTCTCTATTCACGCCACTAGCCCGTCACTATCCTCGTGTCCTCGTCTCACTCTTGCCTACAGTAGACTGACGCGTCGTCACGGCTTATTTGTCCTATTACAATGCGCTAAAGGATGATCTGGTACATGTTGCTGGATATTTTTAACGTTTTCTGGATAATCCGAATTTTCCGGAATACAAACAGAACTCAACCCCAATTAGTTCGGATTCCCGGGGTTATACTATGTGCCAAAAAGCGTGTTTGGGAAGGCATGTTGGCAGGCAACAAGAATTTTTTAGTCGATAGTCTATATACCATACAGATACAAGAGGCCGGAGACATGTTATGTAGGTAGTTGACTATCTGAACAGTAAATGAAAATTGACAGATATTCGAGAATCATCTCACATTCGCTGCAAAGTAAAGAAAGAATCAATGATTAGAGCAGTGGTATTGATGAACGCAGACATGTTGTATTATCAGGAACATACCGGTATTTGACCAGGTAATGTCTCACGCCCCGGACGATGCCTGCCTGGAAAGCACTTTTGCTCGTACGTACAAAAGAGAGAATGAAGCATGAATGATGATAATATTATTAATAATAATAATGTGTAGAAAACTGCTGTCAACTGCATATAACAGAATCTAGTAATACCGGTTCTTTAAATAACTTGATAACCATGAGCTGGTCAAAATACAACTTTCACAATTGATCAGGAAAAATGACAATTTTAACGTAGAGGCAATTTTTGTCACTTTTCTCTGTTACTAAGGAGAGATGGACTTGTTATGGAAATGCGTAAAAACGTATCAGCACGTAACAAATGCTACGCAGACATGATCTATGTTTGGTAGAACGTATTCTGGTTTGTAGTACATAATTTCAACTCAGTGAACTAAGTGTCCTGAGTCGCATACATCAACAACAATTGATCAACAGAATATGGCAACCCTGTGCAATGTAGGTTAAAAATCACGTAAAGAAAACTTGATAACCATAACAGTGCAAAATCGGAAACAAAAATTGTCAACTTCCGCCTGTATGGCAAGCACACTAGTAATGACATGCTTTCACCTTGAACCGCCTACAGCATTTAGCATACAATGAATGCTGAGGTGTTCCCTACATAGGTGTGAAGTCCCGCAAGCACAGGCCGAGATGACACGGATTTAGAATAGCTGGAAGGGCACACGGATATAGTGGAAGGAAGAATAAAGTAGCTACGGTGGGCAAAGCGGCTGAGAGGTGTTTCCTTCTCTTACGTGTATTGCAATTTAACGACACCCATCTAAAACACTTTAATACAACGCTTAAGTGAACCAGTTGCAGCTGAAATTGTTATGAAAACAGTTGACAGGATTATTGAGATTTATAGTGTTATATATAGAGAAAATTAACCTTTTTGTAATTATAGTTAATCAAGCTATTTGGTTTTGAATTTGAATTTATTTTAACGTCTTTAGGCAACTGTGGCTCAGGCCGTATAGATGATGATGGGATGAATTAGTGGAATGAAGCAAGTGGGAGGAAACGGGAGCATCCGAGAAACCCACGCACACGGTGTTTGTCTACCACAAAGCCCACATAGCATGAACAGGGATCGATTCGACGACACCTAGAACCAGAGGTGAGCGCTCTACCAACTGAGCGAACGTAACCCTAAGTTATTTGGTGTTTAATGTTAATTTTAATGAGGTGAAAAATTTTGTAGGCCAAATGTTTTTGCTGCAAATTGCGTAATTTTAAAATGACTACCGAATGTGTAAAGTTGCCACGTGTGTTGTAGGGTAAAGTAACTACTCACTTTACCTTGCGAAATCATAAGTACTAGTGACATTACAATATTAAATTAACAAACTTGTTACTATTAGATTAAGTCAGTTGTTTAATGAGTAGAAAATACGAAATCACAAGAATCGTAAATTTGATACAATGAAATCACGATTTGTGTAAAGTAAATGCCGTTTCCAGTGTTTGTGGAGAGGGAGGTGTTGAAAGTGCGGTATGTTCAGTCTTGCCTCCTGGAATAGTTCTTTCTTTAATAACACAAATAAAGTTGTCTCTTTTCACATATTTTGCTATCGTTGAAAAATTCTTGAAGAAGAATCCATGGCCATTTTACTCTCTTAGGTAGGATAAAATTGCCATTACGTAGAGTTGCAGGAAAACAATAATATCAACATGCACGGCAGTGCATGCAGCCAAGCTCAGCGTCACAAAACGTCAGCACGGCCAAAAGCATGTAACACAGGAACACGAGTTTTTGGCGAAATAGAATAGGCGATTTCGATGTTTAAGATAGGTATATCAGTTTTCGAAGTTAAGGAGATATGGCAAATATGTGCAGGTGTGCAAAATTTCATATTCGTAGTTTCAAGCATATTTGAGTTTTGGATCCTTGAAATCTGCGTATTTTAGGCAAACTGATTCACTCACTCTCTCTCTTTCACTGACTTATATTGTTTAGGGCGTTCGCAATAAGCTAGAAATATGAAATTTGGCATGAAGGTAAGTAGATAGGTAAAGTAGGCGAAGGAAATATTCTGTATTTTGAAAAATCGCCATCTTGGATTTAAAAAGGCCCACAAATGTAAAATTTCAAAGAATACACAGTCTAAACAGCTGGAGACAGAAAAACGAAATTTGGTATAAAGGTAAATCATCACTAGTAGGTTAAGAGAATATGATTTTTTTTTTTTAAAAAAAAGTCACCATCTTAGATCCAAAATGACCACCAAAATGAATTTTTCGTAGAATACACAGCTTAAACGGCTGGAGTTAGAAGAACGAAATTTTGTATGACGGTACATCATCACTAGTAAATTACGAAAATATTACAAAATGTCTCCAAAGAGGCCATCTTAGAGCCACAATGGCGGACCCCAAAAATCCATTTTCCACACCGTTTGAGCTAGAGATACGAAATTTGGCATAAAACTGTATTATCAAGACTAGTTTAGGAAAATATTATAACATTTTGAAAAAGTCACTATCTTGCAATCAAAATGGCTGCCCAAAGGTATTTTCCACACCGAGATAGAGAAATGAAATTTGATATGAAAGCGTACTATCACGAGCAGGTCACGATAATATAAGAAAACGTTAAAAAGTCGCAATCTTTAATCCAAAATGGTCGCCCAAAAACCCATTTCTCAAACCACTGAAGCTAGAGAAATAAAATTTAGTATGAAGGTGTATCATCACGACTAGGTTACAATAATTGGGGCAAATTCCCTCCTATGGGGCGCAGCCCCACGGATTAGGGGTATGGGGATAGATCTGCGCCATAGGAACACAGACTTCTGGAGAGTCTGGTTATGATAAAGGGGGCGCGGACCCCCCAAAAAGCAATTAGGGGCGCGGCCCACCACGGAGGTCTGGGTCTGTGCCCCTGCGAAGCGAAGAAGAGATTATATATAATATTGGTACAAAAAGCCGTGGAATCCGAGCAAAACATGAGAGGTGCATAAAGTTCATTTAAGTTCGTCAGCCCAAAAAGTGGTGAAATGGAGTATGCATGAGCCAAGTTTCTTGTCGACAGCATGTAAGAGGAACACTGGAAATTGGTGCTAGGTGTCAACGTTCATGATGTTCGAGCCTTAGGGTTGGTGGTGGTGGGCGTGGTGAGTTTTATGTCCGCCACTAGCCTTATGACTTGAAGATAATTAACCTTGCCACCTCGCGCGAACTTCCAGTGTTCCTCTTACATGCTATCTCCAAAGAACTTGGCTCATCCATCCTCCATTTCACCACTTTAGGTGACTAACGAACTTGGCTAATTCTTTTCACCTCTAGTGTTTTTGCTCTGATAACGAATTACGGCTCAGATATTATAACGATTATTTTTTTTTGATAGCTGCAATCATTACACTTTATGCAAATCTCGTTCATTTGTTTAAGAAAATATCACAAAAATTACTGTTGTTTAGAGTAGCTACCTTATTCTTTCTTCCCCTACAGGCATAATACCCGTACAGGTATTATCAATCATTAGAACGGGACTTGTGCGACAAATATACAATGTCTCTCTCTCTCTGTGTGTGTAAAAGAGAGAGAGAGACAGAGAGAAAGAGAATATTAGTGTGCCAAATACATAAATGGATGTGGGGTTACATGAATGTGGAACGTAATGTATAGTAGATAGACGTTCATATAGTAGATAGACGTTCATATGTAGACATTCATATAGTAGATACAAAACATTTCACCTACTTAGAATACATCTCCTACTCCTTTGTAAGTCCTTCTACTTCCTTCACTACTTTTTTTCAGGAGAGGCTATGGGACTTCGGTTATTACTCACTATGGTGCGAACTCCCACTAGAGGTTTACGCCCTCTCTCCTCTTTCAGTTCATCAAAAGATATAGAATACCCCCAAAATATTTTTCCAGAAAGAAAGACCTTTCCCCAACTATTTCCCGACTACTAGTCGGGGCCCCGACGGCGGCCCGACCAAAATCCCCGTCTTGGTGGCAATTGGCTTACTGGTCTATTTTTGCCAAATGAAGAAAATGCAATTTCGTTCGGTGAGTGGAAATCGGGGATTTGGCGGCTCGACTTCGGCCCACCCTGCTTGGCAAAACATCAGGTTTTGTGGAACATCTGGTCATTGGGCCGAAGTATCATGCCGACATCGATGCGGACTTTGCCGCCAAAAGCCCGACGTTGACCCACCTATATTTTGCTCATGGGGAAGTCGACCAGGGCCAATGTTGAGGAACTATCCTGACAATTGTGTGATTTAATTTGAATTTTTATTTATGGATTTTAGTCATCTAACGCTCATTCTGGTGTAGGTTAGGCGAATGGATGCGGGGTGTCGGCCATGGTCTAAGTTGAAGGTACCATTCAGTCACGTGCCTGGTGAGAATAACAAGGAGACTTACGGAAGTGTAACTCACTGATTTTGATGAAACTTTGCATACTTGTAGAACATTGAAAAATAACCAACACGTATTTTTTTATTTCGGCAATGGTGCGGGTTTAAGGGTAGAAACCATCCTGTGAACGTTAGGGGTGGTCTCCAAGCATAGACAGAAAACAATCATTTAATGTAGAAGAAACAATACTGCCATAGGGGGATGATTCAGAATCGGACGTCAAAAGTACAAAATTCAAAATGGCGGATTCAATATGGTGATTACAATTACACAAAGTAGTTTGGTTTGAAATGTTCTGCAGCTAGCCAAGAACAATTATAGTTGGCAGGGGTTACAGCGAGAAGGTGGCAGACCGATTTGAAACCCCTTTTATGTACTGATGTTAACTGGATGCTTGATCAAAGTGAGTCTCGTCACCTCTCACCATTCGGGGTGCTTATTTATAGTGAGTCCCCTCGCCTTTCACTAGTCAGGGTGTTTATTTATAGTGATTTATAGTATATTTGGGTCTCGTGTTAAACCTTGAATAACGCAATAGGCGCTAAATTAGGAAAGTAGGTTTAATTCTGATAATACAATTTATTCGTACATTAACTCTGATGTACGAAATTTTCGTCTTTACTTTCTTCAGCGTTAAAATGGATTGTTGAATGGAATAGTGATGCTGAAAGTAGGATCAAAATTTCGACTCGATTATATAACGACAGATTAAGTCTAACCAGCGATTGGTTGATGATGGTAATAAAATACAAAGACAAAGATAATTAAGATCCACTCACTGATTCATAATTAGTTATCGTCGCCCAGATTTACAAATCTTATTAGGTATTCGTGGTACAAAAGCGGTTATTTGGAAGAACAACCATTTGAGTTTGAAATCCCGTAACATTTTGTTTCAAAGATTGTGCAGCATTTTGCGATTTGTGCACAGTTATTGCCGTAATAGGGTGAGCGTGGTGTAAACAATGTTTATGCACGCACACTGTTTTACGGAATAACGTTACTGTAAAACGTTTAGCTATAAATTAATAATTATATCAATTGAGGATTTATGAAGTTCTGACATAGTGAGAGGCGAGGGGACTCACTATAAATAAGCACCCCGAATAGTGAGAGGTGACGAGACTCACTTTGATCAAGCATCCCGTTAACATCAGTACAGAAAGGGATTTCAAATCGGTCTGCCACCTTCTCGCAGTAACCTCTGCTAATTATAATTGTTCCTGGCTAGCTGCAGAACATTTCAAACCAAACTACTTTTTGTAATTGTAATCACCATATTGGATCCGCCATTTTGAATTTTGTACTTTTGACATCCGATTCTGAATCATCTGTCCTACCCCCCCCCCCCTATGGCAGTATTGTTCCTTCTACATTAAATGATAGTTTTCTGCCTATGCTTGGAGACCACCCCTAACGTTCACAGGATGGTTTTTACCCTTAAACCCGCACCATTGCAGAAATAAAAAATACGTGTCGAGTATTTATTGATGTTCTACAAGTATGCAAAGTTTCATTAAAATCGGTGAGCTACACTTCCGTAAATCTCCTTGTAAGATGTAATGTCCCGGAAGAGATCTAAATGGAAAGCCTCTCAGATATGCTGCCAATCTTCCGCCACGGCTTCTGGAGTGTGGGATCACCGAACGTTAACACTATGCTGAAAGCCAAATCTTAATTAGGAACATGAAGGCATACGGAAAGGAAACGTCACAAGAACGGATGAGTAGTATATGCCCGGCCTATCTGAAGGCGTGCAATATACCAAGGATGGAAAAGTTCTCTTGTCCGCCTGTCTGAAGGCGTACAAGAGCAAGGTAAACGACCGCCCGGCCTGTCTGAAGGCGTGCAAGCCGTTGTTAGGATGGGTTGAAGGCTCCCTTATACCTGTCTGAAAGCACTTGAGAACCTGGCAAAGTAGTATACGCCCGGCCTGTCTGAAGGCGAGCAGTACACCAAGGATGGATAAGTACCCCTTCCCGCCTGTCTGAAGGCGTGAAGAAGCAAGGATACAACTACCGCCTGCCTGAAGGCGGTACCGTAACTAGAGAAAGGTTATATACCACTGACCACCAGTAGCAATCATTGCCCGCCTGTCTGAAGGCGTGCAACCAAAAAAAAGGACAAGGTAAATAGGTACCACAGCCCGCCTGCCTGAAGGCGTTCTGCAGTTGGAGAACAAGGTGTCAAAAGAGAATTGGTAATAAAGATGAATAAAGCGCATTGTGATAAAGCAATATTATAAGCATAAGCCTAGTAAAGAATATTCAAAGAGGTTTAGATAATAAGAATTTTATTAGTGAACTATCTGTCCAAAGAGAGGACACCAAGCAGAGAGCTTGATGTTAACTGGCCCGCAGGCCAGAAAGAAGTGATTTCACATCGTTCTGACCCTACTTATATACCTCTGATTCAGTGACGTCACAGCGTCACGTGACATACGTTTAATCTCTATCTTACATACGCACATATATATTCTACATTTCAAAGTTTTACTCTTGCTTTCCAGATGATATAGGTTTACATACACACACATGTTGAATTTCTTTATAATTTAAATAAACGCGGAATTAACAATTTTCCAAGTCCATAGCGATATATTTTAATGTATTATAATTTTAATTAATTTGTTTGAAAGTTCTTTAAAAAATGAATATGTAAATCTATTTATTGAGTTCATAGTGTTTATATGATTAGCCGAAAGGGTGATTTAATATAGGGTAATTCAGATGAAGCAAAGCACTGAATTTTCATGGAACGTTAAGGACGTTACAAAAAAAATCTCTGGAAAAACTCAGTCAGGACTGTCGACCGCTGATTTTGAAGGAAAAAAAGTCAACGCTCTACCAAATGAGCTACTATAGGAAAAAGCATCAAATATTTATATTAGGGAGAGATCCTTCAACATATCCGCAACACATTGGGCATAAATATTCTTCACCGCCGTAGGAAGAAGGCTGCAGAAAACGGAACTGTAGCAACTCCCCTTTCTTGTAATATTTTTATGCTGTTCGACGTATCCGCACCTAATTTGACATGAATATTCTGCGACAAATAGCTTGTGGGTATCCGACCTGCACCAACTCCCCGGAAGCTGACTGCTCCTTTTAAGCTCAAGCACATTTTCTGTTAAAGTTATTATACTGTTACCCAATGTATTCACTGGAAATTCTCTGCTATTTAGGAAGAACATAAATTTTCCGATTTCGAATGCTATTTCTCCATACGACTTTTCCGACACTTGAAATGAAAAAGCAGCCAATACATCAAGAGCGCTAGGGATGACAGAGCAATATGAAGCAGCACATATTAGTAGTAATAGTAGTAGTACCCCCAAAATATAAGCTTAGTGGTCACATTTCATGCGATATTTTTTATCCCGCTCCAACGGGAACGGGCGGACCGTAAATTAGTATATATACCACGAATCCCTATTTCTAGAAGATCCCTTCTAATAAGATCTATTGTACTCCCAACAACATCTTGGTCTTTCTAACGAACTCTTTCCCTCTTGCTTCCCAACCACGATGGAATATAATCTTTTCTTCCGTTGGAACTACACGGTCTGACTAATTATTCGTGATTTCATTATTTTTGTAATATCAGCTGTATTATTACAGTCTGTGGAGTAGTTCTTCATTACGCAGTTTCCTCTATTATTTGGTCATCGTTTTTCCCCGTTTGGGCCCGTATGTTTCTCTCCAGTCTGATTTTCAAACACTTGCAATTTATGTTCATCAAGGATCGTGCTCCAAATTTCTCAACTACGAAATTTTACTGCCACAATTACCTTTTTATATATCTTCAATTTAAACTTTCTTGATATTAATCGCTGAGCTAGAAGATTCTCAATTTGTAAAATAATTAATAGAAGAATATATTATACTTGAACTACTGCCAAACACCACTATTATAATTAGGTGACTGTAATTCCTTTGCGTGGGTACTTTTATATTATAGCGCATTCTCAGAGCCAATAACCAGACCAAGACCTTGAACACTAATATAGCATTTACTTGATACAAATATATTTTCCATTATTTACAAGACAGTAATAAACAATATCTCAAACATGCTCCAATGAATTATGCTTTAACATCAACTTTTTATAGTGTAATCAACTGTGTAACGTTTGTTTATATTGTTGATCATTTAAGCCAATACCACAAATAACTCATTCGTAAGATTTCTCATTGATTTCTCAATGAGATTTCTCATAAAAATCTCATTGACATATTTGCAATATAATTACTTTTCTGAAAACTCAGTTTAACGTGTATTTCCTTAGATTATTTCGTCTTCTTACTTGCAGACTACAAACTTACATTTCAGATGCATCTATAATCTGATTTTGAACATAGAAATTTGTGTCTGGCTTGAACAATTCCCTTACCAAACAACGCTAAAACTGACAACTAGCTTGAAATGGAGTTTACTTTCTTCATTTAATATTTCGCGTCACTGGGGTTCTTAAAACACCTTACAAACTTAGTAGAAACATGCGTTGCCCAATGCTAAGTGACATTTTATTTCTACCGTGACCTCGTACTTCTTTGTTAAATAATTCCCTAAATATTTAAACTTGTTTACCTTTTATATGATTTCCTTTTCCGTCTATGTTTCGGCTTTATATCAAATTTTTTCCACTACGTTTTCCTGTAGGTCTATCTCTCAAGATACTACTGGAACATCGTTGTTACATTCTAGTGTATCTGTATCGTCAGCTATTAAATTTACATCGTATACGTAAACGATTAGATGGTTCAATCTATACAATATTAGTCCTTGGTTCTAACCAAAATGTTGTTAGCTGTTTGACCTCGCAGTAAAGGTAAACATGCAATGGCGAACGTTTGTTACTACGTCGAGAAGTTGCAAGTTCCCTAAGCCATGGAGTTAGGTTATATATACAGTATATATGTGTATGTAGATAAATATAGATATACATTTCTCTCCACTCTTTCTCTAACTTTTAGGAGAGACATGCAGATAAAAATAGATATATTGTATGTGCGAACCTAGTCCCCTCGCATGATCCAAAGTTTTAATCTCCGATTTTATAAAGTTACTTTTCGCTACAAATCCACCGAAATCTATAATTATATCCTCAGTGGATGCCACTCAACGGAGGAAGTGATATAGCGTGACAAGGATACTTTTTTTTTTCGATAGACCACATACTCTACCAACAGTATACAGGGTATATTTTCGGTACCTTTGACTGATTTGCGTGTTTAGATGTCGTAGTTACATTTCTGTTCGGAAAATTCGAGTGAAATATGAGTTTTATAAAAGTTACAATGGAATGAAACTAAATCTTTGAGGTGATGAGAAGTAGATTAGAAGCAATAGGGATCCAATTTGAAACTAGCGGTGGAATTAATTCACAAACTGTAAATAGGATTTTTTATTTAAAAATAAATCTATTAAGGAGGTGGGAAAATTCTGAAGAAGCAGGTAAAGTTGACTTAATTTTGAGTAGATACTGGCAAACAAGAAGAAACGTTTTAACAAGTGACAAGGAATAAGGCACGTTTTCTAGAACCTGTGACAAGAAAACGCAAATACAGCTGCTTAGACCTTTGTTTTATGAATAAAGAAGCAAATTCAAGTAACAGGTATGCTGTAAGGTCCGAAGAATGATGTATTCAAGAGTTTCATTTTCGTGTAAGATGTTTCATAAAAGTAGCATTATCAAGTACAGAAGTTACTTGATGGATGTAGCTTCTCATATTAATGGAAGCAAATAGTTCCACATGTAAAGAATGAAACAAGTATAAGAGAATAGAACATTTCAAGAATACTTTCCTTTTAAAATCTTATTAAAAGTTAAAATATAATACTATCGTTAATTAAAAGCCAGGTAGTCTAAAGTCAAGCTGTAAAAAGCAAGTGGCCCTGAAAAAATAAACTTCTTATTCGGCTCTAACATGTTAGCAATTGGGCTTATAAAACGGTTTTCAAAAAACCGCATCTATTATTATTATTGATCATATGAGTACCGACGTAGCAATTTTGGCCTGACTCAAAAGTGGATCAAGCTTTCTTTGACAAGTGTGAAAACTTATGTAAGCTTAGCAAATCAAGCCAAAACGGTTTAACTAAGTTTGAACCAAACGGTCTAGTTTGCGAGAATCAAAATTGAAATAGCTTTGACAATACAGGGAAGAAGAAACTAATTTTTAAGAAAAATGAAAACGTTAATCTGAATTGCAAACGAACCGAGGTTCTTCGGAGCACTGATCCGATGCTGTAGTCATGAGACTACGTACTATTCGACCTGCTTCGCTTGTCAAACTTTCTAAGCATTCGTAGCACGTGATATTTACTTGAAATGTCCCACAGGCTGTTCCAAAAAACAAAAGTAGGTAGACTCATCAGCAAACCAAGGACCCGCGGAGCCCTGTTTCAAAAGGGGGCTTACCCAAACTGAACGTGGTCAAACCTACCCTGCAGACAAGTCGACATTACGCCACAGGAGATGGCACATAACGAAAGAAAACCGCTATCGGACCTGAAGGCAGGGAGGGTACCTACCCATCAGCACCCTGCTTCAACCACATCGAAGACAGAACACACACACTAGCCTAGACCACAAAGCATGCATATAAGTAGCCCGAAAGAAGTGCCAAAACGCAGAAAGTTGACAAAAAGCAGAAGGATAAAACACGCAGGAAAAGACCCTAAAAAGGGGAGGGGCGCAGGCGAGAACATCCCGCAGGAAAGCAGGGCACAAAACGCTATTTTAGTGACATCACTAGGCCTCTAAAATAAGAAAACGCTGAACACAGCCGCGCACTAGTTAACATGTAACACGAAATTTGGATGAGCTCAACTGATCTGACTATTCCCTAGAGATTGCTGAGGATTGGATCAAGGTCAAACTTTAACTTCATCTGTAATTACCTTCTCACACTTTGCGGACTGAAACAGCGAAAGGTTGGGAACCTTCCCAGCAATACCACAGTGTTGGTAATCTACCTACATCATAATGAAACTCTCGATAAAAGAAATATCTGGTAAAAATATAATTTATTTTTACTTAAAAATGACAAATGCAAGGCAAAAAGACTGATCACTGAATTTTCTTGGAAAATAAAATTTCCGAAGAGAAACTCTGAACATCAAAATGAGCATTAAAGATGCTGTCAATTTTACATAACAAAAGGTAAATTAATTATATACAGAAAAGCTCTGCCTAAGAGAAGAGATGATTTCACATACTCATTTATCAAAACATTAGGTTACGTTTCTTTCCAAAACGTGATAGATATTCTATACTTTAGCCCAGTTAAACCAAAATTTCCACAATTACAGAAGAGTAAAATTTCTTTCTACGAAAAGATTTTTATTTAGAAAGTAGCTACTGGGCAGCAATTAAATTTGATATTTCAAAATGTTTTCAAAACATTTCTTATGAAATTTCCAATTTTTAAACTTCACACAACCTAACCTCCATTCTGATTATACAAACATCATAAGCTATAGTTAGATTAGGTGTAAATTCACAACACGAATTTCTATGAACTAAAATGGCTTACGGCTGCTGACGGAACGAAGAAGCTTTAAAATTTGCTGGTTACCGAAATAAAACATAGAGAATCGTTAAAATCTTACGTTTGATAAAAACGGACATGTTGTAGAAATTTCGTGCAATTTTAAACATAGCAGTTTCGGAAGAGCAAACAAAAACGATGAATGGGAAAATAACGTGCATTTTGAAAGGTAGCATCAACTGTAGTGCAAGGTAAAATATTCAACGTATACGAACTAATATCAAACATGATGAAATTTAGCTATCTAAATGCAGGTGAAACAAACTTGAAAAAGAGAAAGAGGAATTTTAAGACATTAAACATACATTACCTGACAGAAACCCGACCCCAGCGCCTACCAAATTAGGCGGACATGACTACTTTATACATGCTTCCAGTGCTGAAGGGCACTAAATCACTTTCACACTCACGCTACAGAATAAGGGGCTTAGCATCACAAATGATATATTTCTTTTATTTAAGAATAATAACGAAAACCACTGCGCACCACATATATAATCGAAATCACCTCACACACTGCTGAATTACATAAAATTTTCCGTTGCACACTTCCGGGGGCATCCATTGTGGACGATGCAAAACACCCATTGCAGAAATCAATTTTCAGTTTCTACCATGAAGAAACTGGAATACAGCTACCCAAAAACGATAGCTTCATCAGTCGAGGCTGCATTAGGTGGAATTATAACATTAATTTCTATATAATTTTCGGAGACAGCCTTTCTTAGAGCAGCTTTTCCTAGTCGACATCCATATATCCACTACTGTCTGGTCTCAGCCAATCAGAGAAAAGAATCAAACGAGACGACCCGGAGCGAAAGGGTGTGTGGCTTAGCCAATTAGATTCTTAACGTAATAAATCACCAATAAGATATTTTTGTTTATTTTTGAAGATTTTAAACGAAAGAAATTTTGTTGAGGAAATAAGGCAATAAAATATGTAAAGAAATATTAAGTAATAAAATGAAGAAGCAATAAAGAGAAAACCCCGCCAAACAATAATGAAAGAGAAAAAATAAATGGCTAATCTTCATTGTCATTTGGACAAATACAACTCTTTGAAGAAAGTCGAAGTCGAAAAATATCGCCGACAATGCACGAACAAAAAAGAAAAGAAGAAACAATAATTGGTCGCTACATATTTTCCCCCTACCAAGAAAAGAAAGGAAGGACAATATCTCAAGAATTGGATTTCTTTTCTTGAAGAACAATTAATCTTCAAGGTTTTCATGACCGAAGGAAAAGGAGAGGATAGAGAATTAGGAAGAGTCTTAATTTTCATTACTTAACAATTCTTCTTTCCTTTCTTTGGTACAATCAAAAACCGTAGGGCGGTTTATAATAGCCGATAATGGGTCTAGCATAACGATGAAGATCTTCAGTATAATAATTTCTATCAAGTTTTTCGAAAAAAAAAAAAAAAAAATTTCCACTGAACTTCAGTGATTGGCCTATTGTAGTATAAAGGTTTTCCTTCTCAACCTTAACACTAGCCACATTAATAACACGCTCTTCGCAGGGCCGACTTAACTCATCATCGCGATCCCTAGACGACCCACCTAAAGACCACTTCCGAAGTTTAAAGCCTTATCCGATGAATTCGGACAATTCCTAGAATTACCCAGTCCAGGACATGTAACTCCCGAAGAGGGTCCAGGGCTTTGATACAAAACCGTATCGGCGGTGCAACTCGCTAACAGCACTGGGGTAGGTTCATGTACCGGATACGCTACTGAACAACAATCACATCTGTAATGACAAGTAGGATAGGTGTGCCTTCCCTGGTTGTTGTCATACTATCTTTCATTACTGTTATTATTATTATTCGAATTACTAGTGTTGTTATTTATGTTATTGGTATTGTTGGTTTTGTTAGGCATGTTGAATCTATTCGTGCTATTATCATTATAAGGACGAGTGTAAGTGTTCGTGTTTTGTGTGTTATTGTCATTATGTGTATTATTGTTGTCTCTATTATACCTATTCTGGCCGTTGCTACATCAATATCTAAATTCTGAATCATAAAGATTAGTACCATTATCCCTATTCCACCTTCTATACCTATTCCTATCTATTTCCATTCCCATTTCCATTACCTGTACCTACACTAGCTCCACTCGGAGTCGCTGCCCTATCTGAACTAACTGACTCAGCTACTAACTCCAAAGTCTGCGTTTCAGCATTAGATATAGTGTGAACGTTCCTGACATGTAATTTCTTTCTACCATCCTTACTAGTACTTCCGTCATTGCCGGTAAATTTGCGTTTCTGAATATTTGACTGCTCCAACGAAGATTCGAGATCGAGTTCTATATCATGAACGTTAGATAACTCCCACAACGTCAAGTTCTCTATTAGTTCTGCAACGTTGTTAAGTTTCAACAAACGCATCTGACGACCTAACGAGAGAGGAAGTGCCTCTAACAAAATTTCAAGCAAATCATCTTCCTCACTATCACCGCATAAGTTTCTATAGCTTTTTGTCACACTCAAAGCAAAGTCTTCAATTGATGTGTATCCGCTGATCACAAATTTAACACTTTGCAAACGTCGAAGTTTCAGTTTCCTTAACCGTTCGTCACTGAATTGACTAAGAAAGTGTTGTACAAAATCACTGTAAGTATGTATATGTGTTTTGATTTTACTGTACCAGGGTAACGCTCTACCAGTCAGGCGCCTAGGTGCTACTAGTAAACGGTCTGCATCAGATAGCCTCATGAGTTCAAAGTTCTGCTTTAGGAATTCGTGAGGAATCTGACTCAGTACTTGACCTGAGAAAGTGGGAAAGTGGGAAAGTGAACTAGGTCTCCAAGTTTGAGAGGCTTTGTCATCCCAACACCACTTGATTCGGGACCTCTCGCTTCGGTGGGTCCTGTCCACTAACCACACTCAACCTTAAGAGTTCACGACCCATAGATTGAGAAACGTTACTACCTGTCGGTATCCTAGACGGAAAGATGCAACTAGTCATTTGGGGTCTCTGATAGACCGCACCTAAAGTTGAAGTACCTCCAATGCTGGTAGGAGCCGTATACCCAAACGAATACGGTTGTCCCTACCAAAAGTCCATGTATTCGTAGTAGTAACCTTTGAGTTGGTACTTACGGTGGTTACCAACGAAGTAGTCATAATAGTGCCACCGCTGACACCACAAGATATTTCCTTCCCCCACGGTATGGTAAAGTCTTTGTCAATTAACTGGGCCTGAGTTTTCTTATGCTCATTAGGCGAAGAGAGGACCTGAGTTCCCGACAACTCGCTCCTAAGCGATATCACCTCTTGTCTGAGTGATCTGATCTCAGAACCCAGTTTTCGAGACCTGGTCCCGCACGTGGAAGAAGTCTCCTCAAGTTGCGTATTCAATCTGGAATGAGTCTTCTGGATTGAATCCGCAACTTCTTCAGTGCATTTTTCCAAAATTTCCATGTTCGAAGTGACTTCATTTACTTTAATTTTCATAGAAGCCACCTCGGAGGTCAACTTGCCTACACTAACCTCTATACTACTCTTACACTGCGTGAATTCACCTTTCAAATTGCTTTCAGATGAAGAGAGTTTCTCTTCCAATTTACTTTCTGTTAAAGAGAATTTCTCTTCCAATTTACTTTCCGTTGAAGAGAGCTTCTCTTCCAACTTACTTTAAGTTAAGGAGAGTTGATCTTTCAAATTATCAGTCTGACTGGAAATGCCACCTATCATCTGAAGAAATCTGTCAAAATCGTTCTTAGGTAGGGAGGCCTCAGCGACACTTTCCCTTAAAGGATCATCATCACTGGTTCTCCACCTACCGCCATATCAGATTCATCAACCTGACGTACACTAAGCTGCCAGTCAGGGCCAGATTCAGACAAACGAGTACGTTTGCTGCGTGACTTCTGTAAGCATCCGCGATGGAAACTACGTGCGCACTTACTGCAGCTTAACACTGGTTCCTTGGTGACAGATTCAAAGCACCTCAAATTTTCACCTATACCGCGAGCACCCTCAGAATTTTGCCACAATTGAAGGTACAATTATTTTTATCAATAGTACAATTACTTGGGGGTGCTACGTCAAGTTAGCACCCCAAATTTGACCGGAAATTTTTCGGTATCGGTGAGGGTACAATCGAAGATTTTTCTTAATTCAATCGATACAATTGAAGAACTTGAAAGTACAATTTATTTTTCAATAGTAAAACCACTTGGGATGCTACGTAAAGTTAGAAATTTGAACAGGAATTTCGCGGCATCGGTGAGGGTACAATCGAAGATTTTTGTTGATTCAATCGGTACAGTGGAAGTACTTGAAGGTACAATTATTTTTATCAATTGTACAATCATTTGGGGTGCAACGTCAAGTTAGCTCCCCAAATTTTGACCGGTCATTTCTCGGTATCGATGAGGATACAATGGATGAATTTTGTTGGTTCAATCTGTAGAATGGAAGTACTTGAAAGTACAATTATTTATATCAATAGTACAATCACTTGGGGTTTCAACTTGACATACGCCCTCTCGTGCCTAGGGTCAGAAGTTTGAACCCTGAAAATACACTAAAAAAACAAATTGGGTTAATTAGTTCAAATCTGGCACACACAATTGGTTATTTATTTTTTAAAAAAAATATTTAAATAATTTTTCAAATAATAAATTTTTCAAATATATTTCTGCTTCTATTTGTGAATTTCTTGTACCACGATATATTAAAATTGAATTTAATATATATGTCCTGTAATTAACATTAAGCACTTTGAATTGACAATGAATTTGAATTGAATTTATGGACTTCAGGCATCTAAGGCTCAGGTTGTTATAAGGAAGGAGAAAGGATTCGAGAAAGTGTCGGCCAGAGCCTATATTGAAGGTGCAATTTGCATGGTGTTACTGAAGAAAAACCCTGGAAAAACATGTCAGGATGGTCCGCCGCTGGGATCGAACCCACAACCTCCCGAATGCTACGCCAACGCTCTCTCACTGAGAAGTGACAGTGAAGAATGAGCTGGGGTACCTTCTCTTGACACCCATTATATTATATTCGTAAACTTACATCTACACTGTATGATATGTGTTCATGTATGAATTGATTTATGTTGTTTAAGCATAAGACTCGCCCGGGTTAGGGTTGGGTAAAAGGATCCTGGAAGGATTTGTTTAAAATATTTTAATACCTTTAGGCATATGACAATAAAACCGGGATAGGGTTGAGAGAATGTCTTGGAAGATAGACGGCCTATTTATAGGTGCCATCGCAGCGTTTGCTTGATGTGGATGAGGAAAATCTTGGGAAGCCTCAACTAGAATGGTCGGTCGCTGGAATCGATCCCAGGACTTTCCGAATGCTAAACAAACGCTCTAGAACTTTTTTTGAAACTTTTTTCACCCTAAGCGGGCTTTACTTGTTGAATTTGATATGCCTTCTTAACCTGCATAGACTGATATTTTTAGGTTAGGTTAAAACCACACACACAAGCACTCATGCCCGAAGCGTACCACGAACTAGGAAAGTTCCCGAGATGATTATCTGACACAAGCGCAATTTTACGTGGAATCGATGTCCCACTAACCAAAAAGGCATCATACAAATTTTTACGCCCTGCACTCAAAAGTTGAGGATGAAAATTGTAAAAAGGTGGCAAGTCATCAACTCCTGGGACGTCATAGTGACAGGCTCCGACGACATCCACTGTAAATACAACGACCAAACCAATATTCGCCAGTCCTAGCTTGGTGCAGCGGTAAGACGTTGGCTTACTAAAAAACCGGGTTCCAATCCCGGCAGGTGCAATATTTTTCTTCTTTTTTCTTTCAAAATATATTTTTATATGTTCATATTTATTATTAATAATTGTTTTGGCATACAAATAGGTGCTACTGAAAGCTAGGCTATATATAAATAAACCAGGTCTGGCCCGCGAGGTGTGCAAGGGAGCACGGTGCGTCCGAAGGGAGCTGGGCGGCGTGAGTGTCAGGGGGGCGCACCCCCCGGTTAGTGGTGGGCATATGCATTGTAGCACTTTTGCGTATGCTCACCGCTAACTTGGGCCTACACTCTCCGCTTCTGTGAATTCGAGTATACTTTACAAACTAAGGGGAGTCGTAGAATTTGCGTTAAATTTTTCACTTACCACAGCTTTGTGAATAGTTTCAAAGGATTATTCCTGTGCCCCAGTATCCATGTGGGTCACAATGTATTCACATTTATCATTAATAATTATTTTCTTGTATGTTTAGTTATCATGGGTTAGCGGAGGTTAGGTAAAGTCAGGTTCGCACAAACAGATAGAAATGTATTTTGAAAGATAGAAACGAAAGTATAAACCTACATAACCTACCCTAACCCATGGTCGCTAATTTTATATAATCTACGACTAATTGAAGAAAGCAATTATTAATAATAAATTCGAAATTAGAAAAAAAAAATATTTTTAAGACAAAAGAAGAAAAACCTTAACATTTTTTTTTTTTTTTAGAAAAGATGCTCGTTTAAAACCAATATTGAAAATGCAAGAAAGGAGTTATTAATAATCTATTTAGACTTTTAAACATATTTTTAAGACAAATAGAATAAATCTGGTCCTCCCACCGAGGATCGAATCCGTTTTTTCATTTTGTGAGCCAGCATCCTACCAATATGCCACGCTAAGCAGCTGACAACTGTTGCTCTCGGCCCTGTATTTAACCCCAACCGTTTACATCACCCACTTGTGCCAAAAGCACTTTGAACGCCGAATTTCTAATAAATTTCTTTCTATTCTTACTGGTTGGGATTGGCGAATAAGCGCGCGGGCAGCAAGTGGGATTTACTTTCTTGAAAGATTGTTACGAAATCTAGGATATATATAAATAAACCGCTGAGAGTAGCGACTTTAATAGTTTATTTAACAACACATATGTTATGGTCTATGTAGCTAAGTGGTCAGGCTGTCAGACTCATTCTGAAACCCTATGGTTCGATTCCACGACTGGCTTATCAAATATTTTTCTAGTAATTAAGCAATGTGAATGATGTTTGCGATTGCTTCTGAAAGAGGTTTATCCCGCACTGGGAGAAAAACACAAGAAGAGAGAAGGGCGCAGGGTGACAGAAACGGAGGCTATGTATTCATAAGCGTTAAAATTTCATTTATTTCCATGGTCTTGCACCATTTTTCTTTCCCTCTTTCCTTATTTTCTCCTCTATTTTTCGCTTTTTCCCGTCTCCTTTCATGCATTCTCTCTCTCTCTCTCCCTCTATGTGTGTGTTTGAACAATACAAGAATTTGATTTTTGCCTATATATCTAGTGGTTCTCTACACGATGCTGAATGAATCAGACCTTTCTTCCTCCAAATGGAGGAATATCCTGGCATTTCATGTTTTCGCGCATATTTGTACTGTCATGTTGGTTGTCTAACTATTTGGCGTACAGTGAAACAATTCTCCTGGAGGAAATAACTATTATTTCTTAACACTCCAATCTCCACTTATTTTTGTAAGTGGCTGTACCATTGACTAATGAAAATGAAATTACCTGTGCCCACACAAGGCTTTTGCTCTTTGATAGTGCGCGATGACTTGGAACTCCATGATGAACACTTGTTCATAAAATCTTAAGAACCGAATCTCCTTCTTTGGAACAGGGTCATTTTAGTCACGTTTTCTGGACAACTTACTTTACATATGATTCTGGCTCTTCACAAATACAACACATAAACTCATAAATCAGCGCAGTACACTACGAATTCTCTTCCTTGAATTGTTTATATCACGAGGTAACTATTGCGCAATCTACAGCATTGCAAGATTGTCGGAATTTCCCAACGATCGGGAATACCCCAAATGACTCTAGTCATAAATTAATTCAAATGCACAAGTATTAATCATCTTTTAAATCAGCAAAACTGAAGATATTTGAAAGATTATTAGCAAAAATCATACAGCATCGGTCAACTGATTATAAGGATATGCTGGCCTCAGGGTTATGCACATATTTTATCCTAGAAGTATTTTAGGTTTTTGGTAGATGTCCTTTAAGGTCGCTTAATGTTTTGAAATGAGCTCGTACTTACATCATCTTACGCAAAAGTAATTTGATGATGTCGAATAACAGTGATAGAATAGAAGCTCTAGCCTAAAGAATGAGGTAAAAATGAAAGCAGTAGAGATATTTGTAAGACATTCTTCTCACTTAAAATCCAAATTCCAATCTGCAATAAACCAGAATTATTGTACGGTACGTACACTGCAAAATTTGAAAGCACGGCGTTCATCCAATAAAAAATGGATGCAACCATCTGACATCCAGAAGGAGGATGAAACTACTTATATAAATTTTTGATTTTACGTGTACTCAACGTATAAACTGAAATAGGAAGAACGTTCAGCTACTCAATATAGGTGATAGCAGTCACAAGAAGGATTAATGGCCATTTTGTTACAAATTCTTATACATATTAGGCAAAATCTGTTTTTAAAATACGTTATGGATACACAATAAATATTTATTTTAAGTGCCCACGAGTATGGGGCGTTGAAATGTTCACAAGAATTTATTTAGTTCACTCATCTTGAAATATCAATTAACACATTTCGAGTGTATTTACTCACATCGCCTCTACTACGATTCTTCGTCAACACTCCTAAACGACTGCAAAATGAGCAAAACAAGGATCCGGTTAGTGCTAGAAGATGAATCAAACCATGTTTTGAAGCCTTCATTAACAGTTCCGCCATAATTTGACACATTAATATCCAAAGTAAATATCGTGGGTTAGGATCTCGTTCTCGTCGCCACATTGCTTTAGCAATATATATTTCACAATAAACACGTATTATCTGAGTTACGTAAATTCTTTTCTAGCCATGTGAGTTCTAGTCAAGTAACATTGAAAGGCAAGTTGAGATTCCTTTAGAAAACACGTGTAGACTATATGATAATAAATGGGTGAAATATTTAGTGTAAAATTAGTTAAACATTCAATCTTGTTTTAAATGAGTGTATGATAAAATGAAAGCTCGATATAAGCCGTGAAAAAGAAAAGGATCTAAGATAACATTAGATTTTTTTTTTTTTTTAAAAAAATAATTTTTTCCGACCTCTTGCTAATATTGAAACTACTCCTTTTTGGTATCGAGCCTCTCCATTGCGTTACATTTAAATTTAATTTACAAATTCCAATAACAGATTTTTCGTGATTAAGAAAGGAAAGGCGATTAATGTAAAATTAACTGGATTATTTTTTTAAAAATTGATAGACATTTCTGTAATGGCGCTGTTTATCATGCTAAGCGAAGGTGAAGGGTTTTCGAGTGAGTTGATTGTGCTGATCATTTCTTTGCGTGTTTCTTGTGAGACTTAAGGAAGGGAGGGAGAGAAGAATATTTCTTGAGTTGATGAGAGAAGCCTTTGCTTGAAAGTATGAAGGGAGGGGGGACATTTTGTAAGAGTCGACCTCGATTCCACATCCTGAACGGAACCTCACAGGTGACAGAAATCAATACTTAGTTCGTTCCCTGCCCTCTACAGTTAGCAGCGATAGCGAATCTCACCTTCTGAGTTCATTTCCATGCATAGGGTGGAGGGGTTTAAATATAGAGGATTCGCTTTCAATGAAAGAATGAGATCTTACGGATAAAGACGATATATTTATATAGATTTAAATACTTTTAGTAAAGAAATAAGATTCTAAGTGATGATGCTACTCCGCACTTCTTAATCCCAAATAAAAATGTAATGGGAAATTTATTTCTATAGTATTTTATGATGGTTTCACAATTGTTTCATTACGTTTAATTTTATTGGATTGCATGATGCCTGTTTCATTACTGAAAGCTTCTTTTGTTATTTATTATTATTATTATCTTTCTCACTTCTACAAACTGAATCAACCTAATAATGGACATTTCCGTTTTCACCGTCTTTATACATTTTACAACTTGTTTGTGTACATCAGATTAAATAATATATAATGTTTTTTTTTTATTTCAGCGCTACGGTTTTCCGTTATGTAGAAATATAACATGAAATACTGAGAATTCAATCTCCTACGTCATACAACGAAAATCATCTTCTGATTGGTTTGACGTAATCAATTCGTACTATTTCCGTAGCTATATGCTTCTTCCTATGTTACGTTCCTTATTCAGAAGTTTGAAGACCAAAAAAGAAGAATGAGAAAGAAAGAACATTCACATCATCACTTAACGAAATAATTAATGTACAAATCTGCAGAACACACTTCAATAAGTTAAAACACCAAAACATGTTTTTAATAACAGAAATTGCTCGAGACAAATACAGGGCTCAGTCTTAACTTGGAATGTTTATTCTTATCGCTAGTTCGTGGCAATTTTGATGTCTTGACAGTTTGGAGGAGTTGGTTAGCGCACGCAACTTTTAACTTTTTATACTGTCACCTAAGGCTGTTTGAATCCTATCAAAGGCCGTGTTTTATTTTACTTCACGAAACTCAAGAGTAACTTCAATGTAATAGTTTCAGTTTATATTTTTGTTTCTTACATGATTTTATTATTACTTTTTACAATGACATATTAAAACTATTCAATATATTTACGGGCTACAAGTAGTACGTTAAATTGTATGAAGCTGCCAAACTATATCAATATCTTTAAAAAGTATTAAAAGTAAAAATAAATTTTAAATGAATAGAACGAATTAAATGACATGTTAAGGCATACAGAAACGCTTTTCACCACTTATACTATTCATTTCGATCTATTTTTGCAATCTCTTGTTAACAATACTAACAAATCAAATACCATCTGTATGTTAATGACAAGCAGTGGGCAGATTGATTACGTCATAACATGGCGGCGCCCGATTAAGCTCAAGATTGAGATTGTTTCGAAGGAAGGCTTTATACCTCTTGATAAATGCATCACAGAAAGAAAAGAAAATGTTTTCCGTATTCTACTTTAATAGAAGAATTATTTATTGCCATAAAAAGATCCTACCGGATATGTCCATTGTGAAACTAGTGTCTCTACTCCTCGATCATGTATATTGATATTAATATTTTTCTTTCCAGATTCATTAGATTTATTGCTCTATTTACAAATAAATCACAAAGAGAAAATCCGTGATGAAATTAAATCACACTGAAAAGAAATATCGCTAAACGATAACTGATCTGTTAATATTTTCTTGTAAGTGTAACGTCTTGTGATCGACATTTTTTCTTTCGACAATAATGTAAGTAGTTCGGAAAGTATTAAACGTACATATTGTTAATCGAATTTCTGTTAGAATTTCCTTATAAATTGTAATTTACAGTAAATTTTATTGAATAGAGCTGAACAACAAAAACTACAAGACAGTTCTGAATACGAAGCGTAGGAGGTTTGTAAGTTTAGCAGAAGACTGTTTATGTTACATTACTGAGTTTTAATATATTTTACATTAAAATAATAATACATTTGTATAATGTAACGTAGTTGTGTTCGTCGATCGAAGGAATGCTGAATGTTTCTCAAACACAGATGGTCAAGTAACAACCTGGAATTGAAGTGAGTACTTTTCTATATTCGCAGGTAAGAAAATTAATTGTTTTCCACACTTTACTGTTTCCAACAATAGATAGTTCTAACTTCGATTTTCTTCACTATTGTAGGGAAAACATGCTAATGAGTGGAGGAATTTGTAAAGTTTGTTGAATTCAAATTAATGTAATCATCTTATTGGATTTTGCAGCATTGACATGCAACTTAAAGGACTTATGCCCTAAAGCAATTCGTTATGCCATTTTTAACCATTCAAATTTACATAGCGATCGTAGATGACTGAGGTCTGGGGCGTTAGGGCAGCGTCTCCAAGGCTGTGGGTTCGAATCCAGTACTGGGCATGGATGATTGTGTTTGCTTTTAACTTATTTTTAAGAATTTCACAGTCGACACAGAGAAACAAGGAATATCAATTGATCAGTAAAACAGATTTTTTTAAATCTGTAGAGCCTTCGCTTAGCATTCAGAAGCTTCTGGGAACAATTCTAGCGGCCTGCTATTCTGACTGTGGTTTTCCGAGTATTTTCTCCCAGTCACACCAGGATAATTAATGGATGGTTTCTTCAAACTAGGCCCTGGACGATTTCAGCTCCCATATACTTTCCCTACCTGAACCCTTACTGAGCCAAATTTTCATAAGTTTCAAATTCAACAATTCATAAGAAATAGATTCAAATTCAACAATTCAATATTTTTTATTTAACTTGTATTTGTGGCTAAAACAGGTTACTATGACCTAAGTTCACCTTTGAGACGTGACATCTCTCCCTTAGCACTATCAGGGACAGGGAGGGTAGTTGCTGGGATCTTTCTCTAGACATCCTTACGGCTTTTGTCAAGTGAAGCTGAAGGAATTTCTGTAAAACCACACTAATACAGTCTGACTCGAACCTGCGTGCCTCCCACCGACGATCCGAAGTCCTGAGCATAACTTCTATCCTACGTGGGCTGGTTAACAATACAAGTTCCCTTAAGTGAAATTTAATTACCATGTTACAAAAATATTAGGTAACTCAAATGGACTTGTATTGTCACTATGATGATGATGATGATTGGTGTTCTGCCCGGAGGCAGGTTTCCCCGAAGGTTCTTGCAACTACAAACTATCATCGGTTCATATTGACGATGATAGTTTGTAGTTGCCTCCTATTGGATGGACATGACGTCCTATGGACAGGATCTGCAGTTTGATATCAGTTCTGAATCGCTAAGTTAAACCTGACATTAGAGGGTAGTGCTTTCAAACGGGTCGGTTCACCCGCTTAGATCATGGATCAGGCAGGCCGAACCTCTGGTGTGACAGTCGGCCCAGATCCACTCGAGTCACGGGTTTAAGGCACTTAGTGACGAGTTGGGTCGAGTAGAATTTGTTACACAATACATCGGGCTGACTTAACACCACTAATTGAAATCTGTCATTAAAACCCTTTGATTAAAAGGCAACGACCAAAACCAACCATTCGACTGGAGGAACTGAGGTAACGAAGACTTTGTTAGTTCATTGTCATATAGAGTAGATTGAGTGAAAATGCCGCATATTTTGGTCTAGGAGTTATTGTGGAGTAATTGAAAGAAACAGAACAGCAAATTGTATTTTGGACATTGATGACAGAAGTACATATCTTAACATATGAAGACGTGAGTCGGAAAAAGGCCCAAGTCCATGAAATGATTTTTTTGCACTGTGACAGAGTCGCATATTTTACAGAGTTGCTAATATCTTTGTCAAAAAGAGGATTCCAAATCCTGCTGATTACACATCAAAATGTATCATTACCATCCATGTGATTTGAAAAGGGGGTCAGTTCACGGAGTCCCTTTAATATGGACCTTTAAACTGAATGTCAGAATTTGCATCTTACCACCACACATCAGCGTAAGATGCCCACTCATTTGACGGAAAATGAATAGTACATTATAATTAAGATATATAGTTATGACCATAATAATGAAAATACACACTAAATCAAAAGAGTAAAAGAAGTACCACTCTTTTGTAGAGCGGAATTTTCAATAGAAAAAAATGTTTCCAACATTAAAACTCTCTCGCTTTGGATGGACAATGTGCTCTTGGTAGATGGAATTCCTTTCTTTTGGATGTAATGTGTTTTTTCAAACTTGATAGAGCAATTTCTCATTGATTCTCGAAACTCGAAAGAGCAATTTCTCATCTTCTTAGAGTGGTTTATTCTGCAGTTTCTCATCTTTTTAGAGTGGTTTATTTCTTCGATTTCTCAATTTTTAAGAGTGGTGTATTTCTCATGTTTTTAGAGTGAATTGTAATGCATCATGGCTACTAGTCAACTTTGTTCTCCGCCATTTGTAACTGCGAAGTTTATCGAAAGTCTAAGCTATAGTGTGAAATTTAGCGCTGCGTTTAGTTAAAAATTGCAACAGAAAACTTGAAAACTTTTCTGTGAGAAAAATATACCAGAAGATTTCAGAAGTAAGATATGTAAAGGAAATCTTTGAACGTTGTTCTCAAGTACCTGACGAGACGAAAGAAACCATTTCGAAGGCGTATTCTCGCTGTTGAACGGCTAGCTGAGGAGTTAAACCCTAGAATATCTGGCTGGAAGGTACCGGGTTCAAATACCTCCAAGTTTAAGTTTTTTATACTTTTCCATTTATAAGTGCATTGCTTTTCTTTCTTACTACTTCTTAATACTCGCTTAACCGTCTTTTTATATATTCAACATTTTATTGCGTAATTTTCGTGTTCAAAGATGAAAACTTTATTTGAATAGATGGAAATTCACCTAAAAATATAGCTATGTTCCGACTGAAATGGACTACCATAGATCCCATCTCTTTTGAGCGGAAATGTCTCATCTTTCCGATGAAATTTCACTCTGAAAGAGTGGGCCCTCTTCCGCTCAAATCAAGCGGAATTTTTGCTCTTTTGATTTAGTGTATTAAAAAAAAAAACAGAAACTTCTTGACTTTATCTATAATACGACTAAAATGCATGAACAAGTATGGAAATATTTTGACCACTTCAGAAACTATTTGTTACAATATCATCATCTTCACGACATCTGCTTGATAGCGCAGATTTCTCTCCCTTATGTGATAAGTAACTTACACTAATTTAATGCAGTAAAGACTTTAACTTTTGTCTGAAAATTAAAAATATAGTTCTTTAGCGTATGGGGTACAATCTATTGAACGTATACCGAACATCCGTAGCTTATTTGGAAGAGCATTTGCGTTCGGTAGGTCCTGGTTTCTATCCTGGTTTGTATAGGATTATCCTCAGTCACACAAGGTTAATAGTTGAATGGTGCTTTCGAAACTAGCACCTGATTGACTTCTTCCTCACATCCTCACCATGTCCCTATTCCGGCCTGAGCCATAGTTGCCTAAAGCGCGCAAATGATATTCAGATTCTATGGAACACGTAAATAGACCACCAATTACAAGTGTTCTTGTACTATCGTGGCCAATATAATGTTTGCTCGACTTTGTTATACACGATTTCTAAGCCTAGAAAATAGGCCACCCAACTGAGGTATAGTGTGGGTGATGTGTGATTATGAGAGTGTGTGCGTGAACGAGCAAGGGTTGGAATTTTCTTTTCTTTAAGAGAAATCATTATCGCATGTCCAGTCTTCTGGAAATATATTTATGTTTTCTTGTAGTATGTAGGAACTAATGAAAAAACACGTAAGAGAATCGTATTTGAAACAGCAAAAAAGGGAACCTAACGCAATTTTTTTACTTTAGTTGGGCCATTAGTTGAAATTTTACTGAAAGATGTAATTTAAATTGTCCAATAGAAAAGAGATCCTTGCCGAACATGAAGAAATGAAAATGAACGTTGAAACCTATGGTTACTATGGAATTATTTCTTTCTTAATGAATCGAGTATTGATTCACATAGAACACTAACGTTATGCACGAAAGACAAGACAAAACGTTTGTTTCTATCAGTTCTTGAAAATGGGGCACGATATTTATGCTTTATAATTTCTGTTATTATATTGTTATTTACGTTACAAAGAAGATGTTAGTAGCAGTACACACAATACTTCAACAGATACAGATAAAAGAATGAATCTTTGAGCATCATATGGAGAATATCTGAGATAAATTAAGATCTTTCTTTTTCTTTCCAGATAAATGTTTGTGTGTGTGTCTACGTGTGATAAACGTAGATATGAGTATGTTTTGTTCCAAATGGCCATCATACTTTACTTGGTAGAGCGTTAGTTTCGCATTCGGTAGGTCCTCGGTTCGGTACCAGCGGCTGAATGTCCTGACTTAGGATTTCCCAGTGTTTTCCTCAACCACACCAGGCATGTACCGGGATGGTACCTTCAATTTAGGACCTGGCCGACTCCCTACCGCATTTTACAAAATCTTATCTCGGAGTGATCCATAGGTGCCTAAAAGCTATAAATAAGATGCAAACCCAACGAGTATAATATATAAACCTGTCGTTCTGTTAATCGGCATATTGCTTCTTAATGCCGTGTGATGGATCGACATGGAGACCGAGATGGATCGAGTAGCCGTAGATCAGTTGCTATAGCATTGGCTCAGCAATCGAAAGCAATCTAGTACGGCCATCTGTCGTGACTGAGTTAGTATCGGGCCATTTTCCTCACGACGCGAATAAACTAATGTTTATAATAAGCTGCAGAGATAGAATAAACACACACACACTCACATAATGACAGATAGTGTGTGTAGGAGAAGAAATGAGTAAGAAAGAAAGGGAAAAATAAATTGGTAAGAACGGGGTTTGAACCTCTGTTGCTTAGTTTCAATACTAGCGTCTCAACGTAGAACGTTCTATTTTCGAAATCTTGAAAGACACGCTTTAATCGAATGTGCAATAAAAAATTACTGTACCTGAGTTACCTAACCTCCACGTACCCTTGGTATGCGTATATATATCAATCCCTGATTTCCGTATGAACTTTCCGACATGAAACTAATACGTCAAATTGACCATTGGAAATCAGCCACTTGTCAATCTCATTTACGTTTAAGGAGTAATGCACCTGCACGAGAATGGCCCCGCCTTAATAGGGCTATCCGTATTGAAACAGTACTGTTTCAATATTCAGAAGTTTCACTGGAGTAGCCTGGTCAGCTGAAACAAAAACCCAGAAATATCATTACAACGTTCAGGTGTTGATTTACGTTGCGGAACAACTGTCTTCTTTCTTGTAAACGCCAAATTATACTTTAAAATGTGCTCGTAATATCCACCACAAAAATAATCCAGGTGAAATGAAAGAAATAATATCATATTGAGAGAGAGAGAGAGGGGGGAGAAATTACATTTACTATAGTTTCGCACGCAACATATTTTGAGTATTTTGCTACTAACATCTTCTTTGTAAACGATAAACGTAAATAACAACTTACTTTCAGAAATTATAAAGTATACATTTTTAAGAACTGATAGAACAAGATGTTTTCTCTTTTCTTTCGTGCATAACGTTAGTGTTCTATGAAATACCTGATTCATTAATAAATAAATAAATAATTACCTAGCAACTATAGGTTTCAAAATTCATTTTTGTTTCTCCATGTTCGGTAAGGGTCTTTTCTACTGAACAATTTAAACTACACCTTTCAGTAAATTTGAGCTGGTGGTTCACCTGAAGTAAAAGCAGTGTTAGGTTCTCTGTTTTGATATTTGAAATGCGACTCTAAAGTTTTTTTCATTATTTGCTACATACAAGAAATTACAACTATAATTCCAGAACCCAGGACATGTGATAAGGTTTTCTCTTAAAGAAAGGAAAATTCCAACCATTGCTCTTTTACGCACACACTCTCAGAATCACACACCGCCCACTCTACTATGGTCTATCTTCTAAGCTTAGAGAAAAATCGTGTTTAATAAAATCATACATACCGTGCATTACAAATCTGACCATAATACATGGAAAATTCGATTTCAATTGCAAATCATAAACTTGCCTTAACACATAATTGGAACCAATGTACTTGTTTTGAAAAGAAGAAAATAAATTCGTCTGAGAGTTATAAACCTACTTGAAGCTTTGAGATGACTTTCTCATTTGATTTAGTGTTCCAGAATTCAGACATGGTGTCTCCTATCTATTTTTCTTTTTCACTAGCACAACAAAGTTTCTCATAAGAATAAGCTATTTTATGTCCTAAAGAATGGACTTCTCTTACGAAATCACTTCATACGAGGAGGACACGTGTTAGTTCTCGTGCTTCTCTATAGTGGCGACCTTGGTGTCTGGAATGATATATATGTCAGTGGCACTTCTGCCAGCTGATAGGTGTCAACAGAAAAGGTCTCTGAGTACCAATATGCTGAAAAAGGCGGGCAGTTGATCTGCTAATAAAAAGTACGACAAATATCTTTGAAGCTGAAGTAACATTTGTCTGCACTACGTATAAGGAAAAGGCGATCACTCAGTTGCTAACATTTTTATAATAAATATTTGAGAAAAAAACTTAAATAACAGTTTTGTATACGTCGTATGTAATTCTTCTTAATATGCTTTCTCTTAATAAATTATATTGATGAGCTGTGAGGCTTCTCGAAACATTGCAATCGATATTTTGAAATATCAACATATTGATAGCATTTGTCAATGAAAATTGATACTCTTATATTGAATATCAGTATCGAACCATAAGTCGATATTATCAATGTTTGATTTCATATTTTTAATGTGAACAATACTCAGTTTCCAAAGAAATATCCATATTAATACTATTTGATTTCCAACGGTTCTTCATTATAGACGATATTCGAATTCCAATGACTTTTCGATATAAATTTTATCGATTTTGAACGATTTTTTTATATTGAACATATGGTCGTTAGATATGCCATATTTTAGAATTGAACGATATATAAGGTTCCATATATCGATCGCTCTTTTATTCGTCAACGATATCCATATCAACAACAAAGTTTCGAAATCGATATACATGTCGAAGAAAAATAAAAGTGACTACGTTGGTGCGTGCTGATTGCCAGAGATTTACATTGCCGCATTATTTTTTAATCTAGGATTTATTAGATCATCAGTGCGCTGATCTCTACACACCGGACGTCAACAGGGAAGTGTTTCCAGACACGATTGTTACACGGTAATATTCCCCACGCAAGTACTACAATAGCTGACATGATATCAAAAGCAGCATGTCTATATTCATTCTATATTTTTTTCTTTAGACCACCACCATCGAAATTAAACTCTTCTGTTATAGTGTTCAATTTTCGGGGCGCCAATATAAATTTTTGCTAGTTTGTTTGCAAGTATATGTTTGCATATACCATAGATATGACGCGCCTGTTGACGTGTCTTCCCCAAGAACACTCTTTCACTAAATCTAATGTAATTGATACATAAGGGCTCCTACATGACAAATAAAGGTGCGAGTTATGTGACATTGTTAGATATCGATTAATGAAGTTAGTATTAAAATTAAAATTTTCTTCGGGATGACATCCTTTGGTTATCATTTTCCGGGTGTAGATTTGAGGAAAGTAGCAGCTACGGCCTTATTTGAGGTACCACGTTGAACTAAAGAAAATTCTGAAGAACTTGTGTCAGTATGGCCCGTAGCAGAACTTGAACTATCGTGCCTTCCCAATACCAATCGAGGTTACCAGTAAGTACACCACGTGAAACAGGAAAGAAGGTAGAATTGTTAGAGATAAGCCCACATAAGAATACAAGTTTCGAGATTAAATTAAAGATCTCCTCATCCAGTATGAATTTAAAAAAGAGCCAGAAAAGTAGTATAGAAATTTGAATAGTTTATATCGAAATTTGGAGTTGAAATAAAGGATTCTTATATCATTCGTTTCCAGTATATCGCTTCTGGGAGCATGATGAAAGTCAGTGCCAAAAATTATTCTATTTTTTACGATATTCAGGTGTCCTTTGTGTTCGACATGCAGCTTTAACGGAAAAGATAAGGTTTCTATCCGAGCTGCCAAGGGGTAAGGATTGCTTCTGTAATGAGTTCTAGACAGCTGTTGTTGCTTATCTCTATTGTTTCGCAGCAATAGCAAGTGTGTTACCAGAACTTAATATGATGTATATTGTGTTTCTAAGTCATCGAGAAGAGAAAAGTCCTCTTCAAGGAATCAGGTCAAGATTTTGGCTTTGAATGTCGAAGGAATATCCAATAGTAAAATTGTTAAACGGCTTTGGATTGATCGTAAACAGTCGGAAACGAGTTAAAAAGTAAACAGAAATTGATGCGCTTAGAAAAGAAAACCAAGTCCATGTTGTGTAGGACAATGAAAATGTTAGCAATGGACAAGAGGAAGCAGAGTTCAAGGCAGATTGCTTCTATGATGGAACAAGAATTGAGACATAAAATTTCACACCAAACAGTCCTAATAGGCCTTTCTGAAAAGAATACTACGAAAAGAGAGACTGCAAGAAGCTACGTTTGTCAAAATAGCACATTTAGTTCGTTGGCATACATATGAACATTGGACAATTGAGAATTGGAAGAGTGCGATTTTCTCAAATCAAAGGAAATTTACTGTATTAGGTAATGCTGGTTGTTCGAAACAGTGGTTGGAGTTACGGGAGGAGTTAAAGAAACATTGTGTTGTGGAAGTCAAGTTCAGCGAAGTATAATGATGTGGTGAGAAATATTTTCCAAAAGGAGGGATGAATTAAGATTTGAATAGGAACAATCGATACATTAGCATACTGTGAAATACTTCAAAATTGCGTTTTGAATATGGAAGATTTCGCTTTAAACCTTGGACGATTCATATTTCACGATGATATTGTCAGTTGTTAACGAGGTACGGCTGTACAGTAGTGTATCGCAGATCTGGTCAATCAGCAAAACTGGCGTCCCAATTGACCTGACATGATTCCCATTGTGAATCTGTGGTCGGTTATGGCTTCAAAACTTTCTAAATATTAATCTACTAGTAAAAGACAATAATGTACAAAATTGTTCATGTTTGGTATCACAACATTTAGCTTGGTACACGTAAGAAACTTTCTAGAGTGAATACCTTCAAAAATGCTCCAAGTGGATACACAAAGTACTATGTCTGGCAAACTGATTTCCATCTCAGATTAAGTAAAACTTAACGTATAATAATGTTCTTCAATGCAACAATCAATTACATTGCAATCAATTGCAATTACTGTTCGATTGCTATAATTTTAATTAGTCTAGTCAATGAACGCTCAAAAGGGTGGTGTAGAGGACATGTTCGGGAACAGAATTTTTGACTTCAGGGCTGTGTTTGGAGTAGTTAGGATGTCAACATACGAAAAGTCCCCGGACCTACGAGGTGAGCGGGGGGCAGGAGGGGCGGGGGAAGTTCACTTTTTTCGGTTTTTCGCTTATATCTCGAGAACAGTGCCTCGTAGCGAAAAAGTATTTATGCTCAAAAAGATAGCTGAGAAAATTTCCTACAAGATTGGTTCTATTCATTTGTTCCCTATTCCTAATAGTTTCGAGATATTCGCTTGCGAAAATTGCAAAATTTAAAAAAAAAAAACTTTTTTGCCTCACTTTTATAGTAGATAAACTTTGCCTTTTAGCAGCTCATCCCTTAACTTCATCCAAGTCCTCAGGGAAAAAAGTAGTTGAACACTAAATTTTCTTTAAAATGAGTTATATTAGCTTCAACTTGTCCAAAGTTATAGCAATTTGAAATTGCGTTTATTAAATATCTAATCACATTAAGGCACGTACAAGACATGTAATGGCAAACATTACTCGACTACAGTACTGTTAATTTTGAGTATCGTAACAAAAAAGTGAAAAACAACGACAAACAGAATGGAAAACTAGCTATATTCAAAATTAAAGCTGACAAAATTTCTTGCAAGATTAGTTCTATTTTCTTTCTTTTTTTTCTGTTTCCAAGATTTTGGTCCTTTTCTGTTTGAGGTGGGAAAAAGAATCTATTTCAATTGAGATCGGAAAACTTGGAATTGTTCCACTAGAAGCATTCC
>JAGDQP010005634.1:0-18158 GCA_022664845.1 Lepisma saccharinum
ACGTATATGAAAATGCAAATATTGTTAAGACATCAATTCAATGAATCAGAGCTATGGCCTGAGCCTCGAAACACAAGATTAGGGCTTTGACATGATCCTCGAAACCAATAACCGTGACCATGTCAGATATCTAATCTGGACATTCGTTTCTATTCTTTGAGACATTGTTCCCATTTTCTTTGTTAATCCTACCTGTGTCCATTCATGTGTTATCTCTGGACAACAATTGTATGTTTTGGGAAGCCAGCCTTAGCAACCGATAGCTGTCTTTTCGTCCTGCAATTGAGAGGCGCAATTTGAACCCCTATCGGGAAGGGAGGCACCTGATTGTGCTCAAAGTCTTTGCACAGATATTGATAACAAGAACAAACAGTATTATCAAACACTGACAGAACAGCTTTTTGTGATAGTTAGAACTATGTTTCGGGAATATTTTCACGATACAACGGAACAACATCAAGGACGACATCATCTACCACAAACAGTATAAGAACATCCAAAATTCTCAACTTTAGGCATTATTTCCACACATTGACGCTACCTAACCTTCTACATAGTCACGATCTCTATAACCAGCTCATATCAAATCAGGACGTTCCTCTCCACCACAAACACTTACGTATATAAACATTTTCTCTGATTCCGAAGGTGAGCATGAAATATACTTATGTATCACTGAAGAGTTTCCCTTAGTAGCAGAGTCAACCATCAAGAAACACTCCTTTTGCTCACGAATTTTGATCTGAAATATCAGAATCCTAAACTGCCATTACTCCATTATATCAAATACGCCTCCCACGAGCAAATCACCAGGATCATTCCAACCAGGAGCGGTGTCATAACACAGTATACCTTCAACCATTCGAAATACACACAACTATCAAATTTTCTGGAAATCTACAAATATGAATCGACTAGAGAAAGCCAACCATGACTACCAGCATGCAAATCACCCACATTGGCTGTCGTATCCAACCAACCCAAACAACGAAACAGAGGAAGAACTAAAACTGAAAGGACACTCTATTTTCGATCCATTCGTATCAAATCATGCAACCGAGAATCAACATATATGATACGAGTCTTTACTACAAACCAAGTGACAGTTGAGGACCTCCTCACCAACGATGCGTATATATACAAATTTAGGTCCAGAGCAAACCCATCCACATACACCACCACCAGTCTTTATCAGATGCGAAAAGTGTCAGCAGTACAACATACATCCAACATTAAAATGTCCAAAGTACAATCGTTAAATGTTTTTGTTCAGGACTCTATAAAACATATCTTGCAACAACTCTCAGTAGCCACTACATGTGGAGAGACTCACCCGGTATTTAGTTATAAATATAAAAGGAAATCAACACCAGATCCAACAAAGCCAAAGCTCTAGTTTACATTCTCACTTCAGAAACAAAGCACAAGGAAGAAACACTACCACCTTTGTTTTCAAACCAATGGCGATCAATCAATTCCTTGTCTTTATCACCGTAGAACGTCACACTTCAGAATATACATACATGTCACCAACCATTGATCTTACAAGAAATACAGCACGCAACAAAAAACAATCTTCATGTGAACTTTCATGCAACATACTCTGGTGCATATGTTTGCATTTATGCTCCGATACTTGCAACAGAAGTTTAAATTCATGTCCACCCTATTTTCAAAGTTATTCATGTCCTTGATACCCCTTTACATAAACATACGCTCACTTCCTACTCATAAACCTCTTTTCTGAACAACTGTATCTAGGAGAAAAGTTAAAACATTTCTCTGAAACGAAACGCATCTAACAAAGACAATAACTATCACATAGAACGTTATTTACTCATTCGATATGACAGTACATTACGAACTGATGGAGGCACTGCTATTGTTTTCTCATGTTCTATACCCTATCGTTTACACACGCTCAGATATCCAACTTACCAGAACACATAATCACAACTCTATACTATGTATAAATATAATTGCATTGCCATTGCAAACACAAGTCCTGGTCATCCTATATCGCATCAATTCTTCTTTGCATACATCTCAGATAATTACCGAACGTATTATCATGAGTGACTTTAATAAACAGCTTTTGAACATTAAATTGAATCTCAAACCTCTATATTATAAAAGTGGATTGAGTATTAAAATATGTAAAATTTCATAAAATATAAGATATTTTAAAGGTACAAATAAGCCCATAACACACATAAAATTATACAAAAAAGAGAAAACTGGTTTTATTCATATCAAAGCAACAGCAGTGGAGAAGAAGAAGCAGCCATCTTTTCCTTTAAAACAAGAACAATCGTCATGGAGATACTGAGTTATCTTCTACCAAGAAATTATTCACTAATAGATGAGATCATTAGAAGAAGAAGAAATATAATCTTACACGCGTACAGAAATCAGATACAATAATAATACGTGCATTAAAGAAACACGAAATAATAAATTGGGTTTCGGCACGTTCCCTATCATGTACAGAATGTAGAAACCAAAAACATTTCCAGAGATTATTAGATTTCTATCTCGGATATCATTCTATAATTCAAGATCTTCAATTGGCGATCAGCACGTTCTGTTGAAAATATTAAATATCAGATCTCTCCTATTCACTCCAAAAACGGAAACGCGCCTTCCATTTTTCACACACATATCTGAACACCAGAAGATTTCTCAAATTAATCATCTTCCTTTCTAAGACAAATTACCCCTCCTTCCCTTCCTAAAAGTCACGTCATTTTGGTGACTTCATCCTCCATCCGTGAATCATTTCCAACCAATCAGAAAAGAGAAATGACCAGAAACAAGAACAATTGACTTTACATAAGAGCAAAATTACCAATTAGTTGTTAAACCAGTGTTTTAGTAAATCTTAATCCATTCGTCTCGCTGTGCACGATCCAAAAGAGTATCAGTGGCTAATTTTGTTTAGAAGTGAACTTGTTAGTTTCGATAAAAGAACAGTTCAACTTAACTTTCAAACAATCTTCGAACCTGAACTTTATTAGTTAAAGTGATCTTAGGTGAAACAACGAACTCTAGATTCTGTGCCCCCCGTAAGACAAGAAGAAGAAGAGTGGAAAAGATAGAAACTCTAGTGTAAGAGAGTATATCAGTAATCGCCCGGTGCAGAAGACAAATAATTTCAACCATCTACTTCCTCTGAAAGGAGAACATAAAGTACGTGTAATGTGCTTATTATCCAGTACAAAGCTAAAGACAGACTCAATCACTCTAGCTTCGAGCAAGATAAATCGCCTCTTAGAATATTTTATCCCAACAAATGATAAAATGCAGTTTTAATCATATCAATGAATATTCTCAGAATGTTTTCCCTTAGTTATTAGATTTAGTAGAATTTATTTATTTCTTTGTAGGTGAAAAAGTATGTTCATGCGTTTACATTGTGTACAAGAAGTGTATTTATCGTCTGTTGTCTAAACCACAACCAATGTGTACAGATTTGCTGCGCCTTCCGATGACACAAATAGGGTAAACGATGGAAAGATCAATAATATATACTACCGACAGCAATCAGGCCAATTTCTAATACCTCACCTGACATAGTCATAACTTGGACCAACTTATTACAACGCTTCAGGCTCAGTGTACCAGATTTCGTAGGAAGCGATCACGCCCCATCGCACTAACTTGCCCGCACTAACTCATCGCGCTGCCCGACATAAAAAATATACAACTGAGAAAAAAACACTGCGTTTCTACAAAGCTGACTGAATCGGATACAGCTCCCTAATATTCATTAATCTCTGTATGTCGTAATCCGAAAAATCATAGAAAACTGATAATTATACAGTGTTAAAAATCACTCTTAAAATCGAATGTGATTGTAATATAATGGCATCATACAAAGAAACAATTGAAATTAGATTACAGCAAATAAAGCTTGGAGTGCTGTATAATCATACACCCATACGCATTCATACAGAGGAGAGAGAGAGAGTGGATAGGTAGAGGAAGGGGGGAGAGAGAGAAATTGGTTTAATAGTATTGCTAACCAGATACAAAGTACATTTTTCAATATCCGTTTATTGAATATTTAGCATGCCTTAGTGATGATAAATATCGGGTCAAGAACATAATGTAGTGCTGCAAGTTACAAAATATACAATGCTATTATTTATTATTCTCCTACATTAAGCATGGTTTACAACGCTGCTTCATGTGTGATATTCACCATGGATGCTAAATATCCAAGATAACAACGTATGGGAAAATTAACCTCTATCTCAGGTTAGCAACGTTTAACAATACCATAACATCAGATTTTAACATGTAATTCCCATCGTATAGATTCATTTCGGCTTCAAACGACATACGGATGTACTTTAGTCAAGCCCTCGAAAGGGATTTTTTTTTCCTTGAAGAGTGAAATTGGATCCGATCCTGAGCGAATTCAATTCTTAAACCTAGTTGAAGAACATCTAACTGAGCATTGACTACTCTAACAAAATATAACCTAATCTAAACTTTCACAGATTTTAACGATCTAAGGGAGTATCCAAATTCCAGCCCAAGTAATTTATTCTCATTGTCATCTAGTTCTTCATGTTACAGAAACATACTATATTGCAATGTCTGATTTGTGAAATATCCAGAGCGGGGAAAATGTTCTCAGAACATAGGATATCGTATTTTATATCCGTTAATATCCTAGACTTGGGGGATATTTCGGAAAACAGAGCCAGGGCACATTTTTGCAGAGAACAGGAGGGGGGGATAAATCCAACGATCATCCACTACAAATCGAACACAGTATACAGGACGATGGGGGACGGAGACTGATATTGAAAAATGTAAGTAGTTAGAAAACAAAAAGAAGAAGAAAGAGACAAAGAAAGGTTAAGAAGAATGTGACAAAGAAAGAAAACCATCAAGGATTCCTTAACTAAATGACATAGAAAATAAAAACGAATAAATTAGGAGAATAATAAAGCAACAAAAGGGCTGTGCTTTAGACACTCCCATGGATTCTTCGAAACAGTGAAGTTTAGGTTCAACTGGATTTGCTTAACTTATATTAGTTAATTTAAATCAACTAGTTAGTTTATTTAACTGGACTTAACGCCCCTAGTCCTTCTAAATCACATCCGAAATAATGTACTGAACATGGTAGTTTCTCGTCTGGTGGAGTATCTAAAGAACATCCATAAAGAAATAAATATATTTACACTAACAGCTTGCATAGTATTGAACACCGTAGGACATTAAACAAGAAAACTGAAACAATAACTGAATGACTGCAGATAGCCAGTCAGCTTGACAGTCAATCAAAATTAACTACGTCCTAAATTCAAACATCAAGTAATTGATCTTAGTTAACCGTCTGCGCTAGAATCCTAAAAAGCAATACACGTTGACAATCCGTCTCTTCCTAAAACCCTATACAGCTATACAAGATGACTATGCCAGTTAGCAGAACATTTTTATTTCCAGTAGAGGACAGCAAAGTTTAAAATGGAGGACAACTGCATTTGTTCTTCCAAAGGAGGACAACTAAGCTAAGAATGGTGGACAATCAAAATCCAATAATGAAACACTGACAAACAGAAGAATTTCTTATTTTCTAATTTCAGATCTTACAGAGCAAGTTACATAAAATTTTATATTTTTATTGTATCTTCCAATCAAATAATAAAATTTAATGAAAATGAAAAAGGGTTAACAAATGATGAACCATTTCCTTGTTGTTTCGGTTTCGAATATTTTATTAAAATTAAAAATTTGAATCACACGAGTACAAATATGTCCAATTCCTAACTTTTTTCACCTCGTCACTATACAGAATGGAGGACATTTCAAGATATTTAGAAAAGGAGGGAGGACAAGATGAAAGGAAAGACGTGTTCTCCAAAAGGAGAACGTCTGGTAACCCTAGACTACACATATGTTTAAGGCGCTTCATTTAATGGAAGTTGAAAGATGAAGTAAAAGAATACATAATAAAGAATAGAAGATATTATTAATATGAACATTTGTTTTCAAAGAAGTTGCTCAATAAATAATATTTAGATAAAATGGATCTAATTTATTAATCATTGTTACTAATTAATTCTATATAAATAAGAAAAATGTTCAAACAAATTAAGAGAATATTTAAAAAATACTCATCTGACGTATCCTGATGTTCAAAATATTTCGTTGTTTCTATAGGTATGAATTTACCATGCAGTATTGTTAAGATAAATTAAAAGTTGCGTTGTAAGATTGTTAACCGACAATGTTTCCTAAGTATATAATACTCTTCTTGTATATTAATGGATCAAATCAAATTCATTGATTTTTTGTATCGCTTACAGGATAAAATAGTGTGAGCAACAGGAATATTATAAAAAAGAGGGATAGAGTATAAGCTATCTCTTCAGTAACGATTGATCAATTTCGTATAACTGAGTATCGGTAATCTCTTAGCAGAAGAGAAGGCCAAGGAGTAGGCCTTACTAATTAGGCGGATTGAAGCTCTGACCACAGACTTAATTTCTCAGTTACAATAAAATCCCTATTATGAAGGTTAAAGTGAATTCACGTATCTAATAACTTAAACACCTTCGATGTAACGGACTTTCGCAGCCATTTCAGATTAAGAGTGACGTACCAAATATTTCGTCTATTTCTGTGGTACAGTAGAACTGTTACTTGGAAGACTCTCTTCATACCATTTCGAAATTGAATGCCATATAAAAACCAAAGAAATTTTGAGTACAATGCTACACACAGAATGATTGAAAAAGAACTTTCAACTTTAAAAGCACATGGAGATTTATTCAGAAAAACTACGAAGCTTTAATATGTAACAAAACACATCACTTTTGACTCCTATAGTGCCGTATTACTACTTCTGATTACGAATGCCAGTGGGTGGAACAAATACTCGATCTTTATTGAAATCCTTTAAAATATCAAGCAGTTACAAATCTGACCCTGCTACCAGCCTTACTCAAACGACAAATCCACTGAATTGGAAAATGATTGTTAAAGAAATTCCAGTGTAAGTTGTCTTGGCCCATTCTCTTGACTTTCTCCGTTTGTTCAAAAGTAAACAGTGAGTGAATTTCGCATCTGGAAATAGGTATATTCACGCCGCTGCACAGTGAACAAAAATGCCGATGTGGCCGGGAAAAATCTTATATGTACAGTAAATGGGCCGGCATCAAGAAAATTGTGGATGTTGTACCACATTGAATGTGTTATCTGATCTATGGACTCTATAGGGCCCGATAGTACAACCCGTTCTTGTCCTATCGCCTGTATTTTGAATTACGTTGAAAACCGCATATGAAATTTTTTGTAGCGCGAAAATGACAAATGCTGTACGAGACGTAATACAATACTTTTATTACTTTATTGCATGTAATGAGAAACAAAATGAAATAAAAATAAATACAGGCACAATTATAATAAACACGCAGTCATCCAAACGTAATAACGTTACATATATATTAAAGACAGAACACAATTCTGCAATTAAAGAAGTGCATGAACATAGCAATATAAATCTAAGATGACGGATTAAGCGATGAATATTGCGTATATGTCGTACATAGACAACATAAATAAGTAGGCTGATGGTCTATGAAACACAAAATTCATGAAATTAAGTTTCAAGGAAATCAGGAAGGAGCCTAAGAAATTTAGAAAACTGAAAATGTTTTTCCATTCAGCTTATTACAGAAGAACTGAAAGACTCAAAAACTAGTAAAAACATAACCAAGATAAGGTCAAGTCCATTTCTCAAAAATACGTTAGTTTTATTATATGAAGTCCATACAAATTAAGCAAATAGACTTTATTGTAAATTGTAAAGAACTGTTTTCCTCTTATGTAAATTGTCAGTGTTTGCTTGATTTTTCGCCAAATAGGAAAGCTCACAAAATGGTAGGACTATAACAGATATAAATCTTACAGTGATAATTTAACTATAACTCTAAATCTAAGTCGTCACTGTTGTTTTCTTCATTGCTGCTGCTGTTATGAACATTCGACTCATAAGAATCCTTAAGCAAACTCAAAACTTTATTAGGTAAGGATTTACCCTTGTATAACGTTTGCAGCTTATAGATGAAATCATAGGATCTGACGATACAAGTAACAGACGGAAGTAGTCTTCCATGTTCGCAGGTCATGATGCTTCTTTGCATGACCCGATTTGAACGTCTAGAAATCTTTATTCCTGGCCTTTTGGACCTCTTCAAACAGGTGTCCAAAGGGAAGAACCACATTCTAGTATGCTAGCTTCAGAAGTTTCCACCTACCATAGCCGTCACAAACTGTGTCACCACAGAAACTTCCATTTCAATCATGATCATTGTCGTTGGATGAAATTCACCGATTTATTTACATTTCTAATAATTCTTTCGTCTCGTTTGGCTTCCTCTCTTTGTACGATGTCCAAATATTTTTTAGTCTTCCAAGCTTTCATGTTGACCGCTAGTTAAGCAGTCTAGCAATGCACTTACTTTTGGGGGCTAATTTAACGGTTTATGAAGCTAGTCACTACACGTCTTGAGAAATTGCTCTTTCACCGTACAACAGTTGCCAAAATCATTCAGGATTGTCCGCAGAACTACATGTGCACATCAAAGAATGTCTTCTGTAGCACCGAATATTTTCAACATCTTGAAGAGATAAGTTGTGGAGAGATTTTGAGCGTGAGTGTGCGAAAGTGAGTTAGAGATTTTGGTTTTGTTGTATAGAAGTGAGTGAATATGAGATCTAGTGAGATATCAAACACAAACGGAACTCTAGGTATTTTCTCCCCTTTCTTTGTTATAATAATAATAAGAAGAATAACACATAACAAGCAGAATAGTTACTACTTGCAACTCACAAATAAACTCACAGCGTTTGTTCTCCGATTAAACAACTAATCTGAAATTAAGGTTTTTCCTTCTCTTCTTGGGTGATCAGATTGAATTGCACAAACGAAAATCAAACACAAATAAATCTCTCCACCGAGGAAGGATCTATCGGCGCAGACCCCACAAGTATTACTCTCGATTAGGAATAAAGGAACTACGTACGTACGCTAATGAAATTAATTAAGTTTAGAATAAAACCACTATATTGTGCAATAAAAAAATGAAAGAATACAACGATCAGACAAAATGATGTGGAGCACAGAATTATCTTTCGATGACGTCACTGGCTGGCAAAGCCACGATCCAAGCAACTCGCTTACAATACGACTTCTCCCGTGACTGCCTTTTTTCCATTTCTCAGTAAGATTACAATATGTACGCCTGCGTCTGTACAAAATTACATGTATATTAACGAAAACACTCAAATAATGAAATATCCGAATAAATTTATTAACGAACACATTAATATTTACTATGGAATAATTTCCTGTATACGTTAATAAAGTATTGCCTCCAGGGATGACTTCATAGAGCGAGCAATAATTCCTTGACAGTAGGTAATGAATGGACGGACTACTGGAATCAAACTTGATTGAGATCCACGAAACATAAACCATGTGGTCACGAAGGACACGAAAGGGCTGCTCGAAGCCGGATCGCCACGCGATTGCGAGGAAGTTTTACTTTCGATCACACCGGCCACCCTAAGCTTCAACTGACTGTAAATTCTTACCAGAAAACTCACGCAGATACTTGAAAACTTAGAATCAAAAGCATAAATTCTTATAACTATGTCCGGGAAACATAACCGAATAACGATCTTAACCATCCCGTGGTTACGAAACTTAGCATATGTCAATACGACTTTCTATATAAAAAAACGGCACGAATTCCAATCGTTCTTTTCTACGCTGATGAATATTATGCATACAAGCTTACCGAAGTTACATTTAATACTCGTATTATATCTCGCAACAAAAACTACAAAATAAAATAACACGATGAAACAAAAATACACGTAATTGAAATATAAATCAATCAACGATGCTAAAGCATTCTCGTCGATACCCATAATACTATCTTTGCTTCCGACGCTCAAATCTTCTCTTAGGATACACGAAGTTACTTTGTCACATATCAAGTAAATTTCAAACTCACCGATAACTTAACCTAGCCTAGCTGTAGACTGTTCATGTACATTCGAGGACCCTGTGTAGCACACGCATAGGAGAGAAAAGTACACTTACGGCTACACTGGGATTGACGACACTTCTCAGTGCCGAAGGGCTGAAGTTAGATGGAGATTAAAGTCATTGCACAAAGACTGATCATTACCATTCATTGTTCAGAGACAGGATAGATCGTTAAACCTGGTTACATCTATATATGTGTGGGGCTACGGCCCTCATTATCTTAGTAACAGGACTTATCACTTTCTCCGGCACTAACATGTCAGATCATAACAACAACATCATCAAGGACATCACTTGCCACAAACAGTTCCAGAGCCACTACCATACTCCACGCTAGTCAGCAGGAAACAATAGAAAATGGAAATAGCAACTCGTTCGCGATCACGATCTCCTCACACCAACAGTTCAGGCCGAAAATCGCCTCCTTTGAAGAAAGTCATACTATTAGTGTATCAGAATCTGACAACAACCATTATATGGATATGACCGACGAAATGAATTCCCGGATCTCACGAAACCATTTTCTTTCGTCTTAAGCAATTATGACAGTAAATCCGAAAATCCGAAAATACTTCTTCAGCAACTCGCCAAATACGTGTCACGGAACATCATCGTTAGAATCATCCCGACAAGAAATGGAATGATAATTCATACAACCGACTTTCAGCTATAAATGTAAAGCACGTCCAGTTCCAGAACCTACAAAATCCGAATTTACTGTACCAATTCGAACTCCGGAAACAGCAAATAAAGACAATATCACCGTGACTTCTGTATACCAACCAGTTAACATACAACCGACGCCAATCTTGCCTAAAAATTCCAAATAAGCATAGTTTCGAGATATTCGGAAAAACTGCTACTATGAGTCGGTTAGAACAGAAACAAACACGACAGCCATCACCACCTCGCAAAACACCAACACTAGCTGTAGTGATTCGAAGCATCAACTCCAGCGATCCGGACAACGAAATAGAAACCGAGTTGAAAGAAGAAGGACACTCCATACACAAATGCTTGCGGATTAAAAAAAAACTGGGGGAACAACATACATGGTTCGTGTTCTAACAACTAATCAAGAAACAATAGACGATCTACTTCATCATGGTGCATACATATATACAAACGGAGATACCGAGTCGAACCATCTCACTCTCCACCGCCACTACCGATCCGTTGCGAGCGTTGTCAACAATATAACGTTCACCATACAGCAAACTGCACTAATGAAAACAAATGCGGATATTGCTCAGGACCGCACCCTACCACATCATGCACAAACATGCAGAATCCTCCAAAATGCACCACCTGTAGCGAAGCGCACCCAACTTTCAGCTATAAATGTAAAGCACGTCCAACTCCGGAAACAGCAAATAAAGACAATATCACCGTGACTTCTGTATACCGATAAGTTAACATAGATCAACTATTAGCATTCACCCTTCAAAATATCCACCCTTTTCAAAAGCACTTCATCTTACAACAGATCCAACATGCAGCAAAAACCACATTCCACGTGAATTTCAACGCAACTTACTCTGGCCCATATGATCACTTTAATGCACATGCACTTGAAACAGAAGTTTAAATTGCAAAGCAACATCAAACACAAGAGATTAATTATGGCATTAGTATTTCTATTTCTTAACATCAGATCACTACCAACAAACAAACCTCTCTTTGAAAAACTAATCTTAGAAGGAAAAGTCAATGCCTTCTTACTAAATGAAACTAATCTCACACCTCAAATCAACTGTAAATTACCAAGGTACATTCTCTTACGTCAAGAGTGTCAACTTCCAATCTTAAGGGCAAGTGGGGGAGCTGCGATTGGATTCTCACCTCATGTACCGTACCGAGAATACCAACCACAAATACCGAATCTTACTGGACACCTCATAACCACCCTATACTACAACCATAACTACATTACCTTAGCAACATTTATATACGTCCCGGCCATCCAATACCAGATGACTTCATAGCATATATATATATATCAAATAATTTTCGGACATACATCATCATGGCAGACATAAACATTCACAGTCGCTCTAAGAGGGAAAAAGAGAACTTCTTCAACTTCATAGAATATCATACTACCAGAACAATTCACCAACTACCAAAGCACACCCGACCAGTCTCAAACACCACACCTGACATCGTTATCACTTCCACTAATTTAGTAACTCGTAGCACTATTGAAGTTCTTGATCTCCTAGGAAGTGATCATGCACCAGTGAAACTCACTCTACAATGCCAACAGAGATCAATTCAGACTTCTAAGATCACACCAAGACAAATACAACGATACGGTAAAGCAAACTGGGACGGCTAGAGAGACTTCACTGAAACTAAATTAGACCCACAAGTTTAAATAACCACGAAGGCGAATTATATGATACTCTTGACAACATAAATGAAACATTTCAACAAGCAAATCATAAATTTATACCGACAAGCACTATACACCCATTTCGACCCAATCAACCGCCCCAATACTTACCACTAATCAGGCGATCCAGACAAATGTACCATGACTACAAACATACTGGCAATCCAGAATCACTGCGCTTACACAGACAATTGCAACGAACCGTACATAATGATGTTAAAGCATACAAATTAAGACAGTGGGTAAAAATACGTAATCACTTAGCAGAGGAAACTCATCCAACAAAATACTGGAAACGATTCAACGCCCTCACCGGCAAGTACAGTAAAACCTCATATCCTCTGTTACAAAATAACCAAGCACTCCACACGGACAAGGAAAAAGCAGATGCCTTTGCAACATACCTCCAGGAAATCTTTACACCCACCATACCCGTAAATCCATTCAGACGTCATCCAGCTGACCACCTTAACATAAACTCACCTCACTTACAACCAAATCCTAATCACATCCTTCCTGAACACACACTCACTGCAGCAATCACTCCAGAAGAAATCACCCACACCATAGTCCATAAACGTAACTCCGCTCCTTGTATAGACAGCATTACATACAGACACATTAAAGAGGCTCCATTTTCGTTCCTTCAACTATTAGCCACAATATTCAACTTTATCTTGCGTACAGGATACTTCCCTACCTCCTGGAAAACTTCAAAAACTCTCATGTTTCCCAAACCTCAAAAGCCACCCAATGCAGTATCATCTTATAGACCTATCCAGCTCACTTCAACTCTGAGTAAAATTCTTGAGAAAATCCTGGTAAATCGCTTACATCCATACCTAGACAAATACAATCTACTTCCTTTACACCAAACTGGATTCCGACCATCACTCAGTATAAATGATCAACTCTTACGACTAACCAATGCAATCACTTCAACACCTCACATCCTTCATGTTTAGTTTAATTTGATCTAGAAAAAACTTTCGACAAAGTGTGGCACAGAGCTCTTCTTTCAAAACTTCAACTATTCCGCCTCCCAATTACATATATTAGATTCATTTTCAACTTTCCATCAAACCGCATAGAGTATATTTCCATAAACTCCAGCACTTCATACCCAGTCTTTCTTCATTGTTGCGTCCCGCAAGGCTCCTCCCTATCTCCTTTATTATATCTAATGTTTGTCGCCGATCTCCCTCCTCTACCTCCTAATATACACATTTTACAATATGCTGATGACACAGCTTTCCTAGCTCTCAGTAAATCCATTCAACATATAAATCGTACCATGAACGAAGCAATACACATTTTTTCATCTTGGTGCAATAAATGGGGTCTCACTATCAACTCTCATAAAACACAGGCCATCGTATTCATCCCCCCCAAACGTCACTCCCGTGTCAAACGCAACCCATCCCAACTCGCTTTAACAGTTAACCACAACTCAATCCAACACTCCAAACACGTAACATATTTAGGGCTCATACTAGACCATAAACTCACCTGGCGCCCTCATCTTAAGAAAGTTATCCTCAAAGCCAAGAACCGTTTTAACCTCTAAAAAAGACTAACTGGTACTACTTGGGGACTCAAACCATACACCACAATCAACACATACAAAACATTCCTACGTCCTGTTTTAACATATGGTTTCACTGCCTGGATTGCCGCACATCGTAATATATACAAAAAACTAGAAATTCTCGAACGTCACGCTCTACGTATAGCGTTCCGCATAAAACTTCCAAGTCCAACTCAAGAATTATACGACCGGATCACTTTCCCAAATCTCTTACTACATCTTGAAACTCTCAGAACAAAATACGTAACACAACGACTCGAAACAAACCACTTGCTTTTCCACGAAATCGTACATTCTCATCAAACACTCATCACACAACCTATCCACGCACATACACCACTTTCACTACTCTTTAAACTTTACCAAAATAAAATTACACCAAACCACCCTGACTATGGACTTGCATCAACTATCAGTCTTCAAGACATCCCTCATTATCTTGCACCTTCATGTTATGCACAGTAGACATCAGTGTACTAACAGGGCTTCATTCGTCTCCCATCTAATCCAGAGTCGCCCCTGAATAAGAAGATAAACCAGCATCTGTTAACTAATAATTTTTTTTCAGTGTTGTGACGTGTATCGCACCTCATGTTCATCTCTCACTCTATAATAATGGAAGACCCTCCCTAAAAGTATGATTATGAGCAAAAGCTCATAATGGTCACAATATAATATAATAACGGAGAGAATAAAGTATTAAAGTAACCTAAAAACCCTTAGCCCATCTACATTCCTAAACCACCCTATTAATCTCTACCTCCCTTCCCTAATAGAGGGTACAGCCCTCTGCTGGGTGCTAGCAGCGGCTAGCAAAAAAATGAAACTCACCATAGTAGAAGTAGCAATTGATGCCGAAATTCCGATTCAATGTGTCATTCACCAAATAGAATAAGAGATATACAAATTTTCCATGGTTGCGCCCTTACTATGTAGAATCTCTATGTGCATGAGGCTATCTCAATATTTAGATCAACACTGTCGTAATTTCTGAACTGAGAACTCTTAATTATCACCACCTTTACCTGATACGTCAAGCCCAGTTGTAAGGGCTACATGGCCGACTCGACCTAGAAAAAAAAACTTTACTTCAGAGAAATGCCGTGAAGCGGCGCCACTATACTAAGTAGTATATTACCACAATCTTTCCAGCTATCACCTTTACATAAATTACCGTTGCAAACCAAAAGTTTTAACATAAACGAATACCTTTCGCTGTGGAACGTAACTAAAAGACGTACGTTATAAAGTGTATCCTTGGTTTATATGTTGTTCTATTGCGGGTTGACCAGCTCGAGCCGAGCGATCGAAGCCATCAGAACTGGAGCGGATTGCTCCATCTCCAAAAAAAGATCACAAAAAGGAGCAGTTAGCAGCAAACATTTACTTTGGAACTTAAAGACGAAGAAGTCAGCGAAACAATTTTGTATCATTCACAGTGGCATCACGTGCCATTCGAATTACAACTCTAGGAGAATTTAGAGCAGCTTCGTTTTGCATATTTATGTCACAGCATAATGTTATGAACACTAATGTCAAGTGTAATTCCCCATATATAAACTAAATTTGAAGTAAATATATGTATGAGAAATAATAACGCTAGAAAATTTATTCATTCACGTAGCATCGACCACAATATACGGTTGAAAATAAACATTGAAATGGAGGTGGTAAAACCACACAAGACTTTCAAACAGAAAGGTCAATATTGGAGGGTCCTAATGGTGCCTTTTTTATTATTTCTCGTGAACAAGGGTGTTGAAAACATAGAAAGCATTATATGTGAAATCATTACGAGTAGTATCACGTGCGAATTATGAAAGCAGGTTTCGAACTTTTTTCCGTTTAGATTGCCAATTTTGTCCACTGTTCGCTGGTCCTCACAAAGTTGGAATTTAGTAATAAATAAGACACTACATGAACCAAACTTGATGTGTTTTGCTACAAGTTAACAAGCTATTTAAAATAAATTTCGATTAGTTTTCATAATAGTAAAGTTCTTTTCTGCATTGTCCTGCATAAGTATACATTAATTTGGTACACTTCGCACCAAAACAATTTGCCATAGCGAACGCCGTGCAGCTAGGCAACCCAAATGGCACCTTCTTATCCCATAATCGTGTCTGGTAAACAGACCCTCTCTTTCTGCTTCCTTCTTGTCGCCCATACTAATTTCAGCAAACATCATGAGCACATTTTTTTAATAATAGACGTGTATTAGTATCGATAAAATGAAAGAATTAAAGCGAGACGAATCAATATTCGTAAGTTGACGGAGGGAGAAATTTAAACGCAACAATGAAAAATTGAAACCGATGTATGTATGTTAGGCAGTGGTAGAGGAATGGGAGAGAAAAGAGGAGAGAGAGGAAAAAGAAGAAGATCAGGGAGTACAGATAAAAATATGGAATTTAAACGTAGTAAAAAGAACCTAACATTATAAAGTTCAGTTCCCACAAATCCAACAGAAAGATAGAAGTGACTTTTGGATATTATATTTTTTCAGGGCTATTCGAAGATATAGAGGGAGCTTGAAAAATTAATTAGGTCACTTTCAAAATGAGACCTAACTTGCTGGTCAGATTAAACACTCATGATTTCCATTGGAAGTTACTTCTATCTTGCTGTTGGATTTCTGGGAACTTTATAATGTGATGGACAAACACCTTGTCTCTGTGCAAGTAGCGTGTGCAATAAATAAATAAAAAACACAGAACCTGACTTACCCAACTTCCAAGTGCTTTTGGTCACTACTTTTATTAAATTTCCTAATGCATAAATAGATACTTAAAAAAAGTTAATTTTCTTAAAAAAATGTAAAAGTAGCGACGCCCGGATTCGATTACGGGACCTCTCGACCAGCTTCCCAATATGTTGACCACCGGACCAAACAGTGAGTTGCTCAGTGAATGTTTTTAGGTGCTGTTAATAGTTGAAGGAGTTCTTCGCCGGCTCGAGAGTGGACGAAGCTTTGGAAACGGGTTTCCCTGAGACCCTAGTTATTTGGATTACTAACATACATACAGACAGACACAGACAAAATTCCTAGTTTACGTCATCGCTGCGGGTCTGAGTTGGCAGGAGCCTACCGCTCGGGGCGGGCTGGAAAGTTACATGTGGACTGTAGGTCAAAGGAGTTTAACGAGGTAGAGGTCTGACCGGACCGGCCGAGCTGGTCTGGCACTGGGCTGGACTGCATGCCAGACTGAACTGAACGGTGGTCTGCACTGGCCGGCCCTGGCTGGTTTGCGTTGGGATGGACTGCGGACATAACAGAACTATATAGGGTAGGAGTCGCACGTGCCGGTCGGGGCTGGTGTGGGTCTGGATTTGCAGGACACTAATTCGTGCAAAATGTATTTCTTCGTAAAATGATTAATGCTTTTCAATCCAAAAAGTATAGTGAAGTAAAATCGTATTCGCACGGTGATAAACGAGGAGACGAGTCAACTTATGTTAGTCATCAAGAATTACATATCTAAATTGCAAGCCAACCAAAGTTAGACAAAACAAAAAACAACTTTTCTGCTCTACTTCTGGAAACAAATATAACCCAATTGTCTTCTCTTTATTCTGTTTAGAAGCAACACAAAACAAAGAGTATTATATTAAAAATGAGGCAACACAAGAAAGATATTATAATGTTGAAAAATTGAGTAAAGTTGGAATCATTTTAGAATTTAAATGAAAAGTGTTACCTTTTGATACAAGTTTACTTGAAATAAGATAATGAACTTATATTTAGAAACAAATTAATAGCTACGTGAATTTTTACGCTAATCAAGACATGCTACAGTTAAATATTCCAGACGCATATTTTGAATACAAGGTTTAGTAACTGATTACAAATAATTTCATATTCAAGTTAACTGAAAACAATTATTCTATTCCAGAAATGTTATGTACTGTACTAGAAATGATTAACGATTTGATTTAAGATTTTAGAACCTCAAGACAACCTCTAAAAATCTTTATAGTATCAAAATTACTTGAAAATGGTACACAATATTGAACTACGAGAAAAATACTAACACATTTTATTTAGACTATAATAATAATAATAATAATAATAATAATAATAATAATAATAATAATAA